>PYHX02000467.1:36522870-36547632 GCA_004302925.2 Cochliomyia hominivorax | reverse complement strand
TTGTTTAAAACTTAAAAACAACAATGTTTACATTAAATAAGTGGGTAGAGGAAAACCAATGCATGAATAATTTGGGCAAAGGAAAAAGGACTTCAGGAAAAGCACTAATTGTTGTATCAAAAAGTACTACAAATAACAATGAATATTTTTATATTTACATTACAAAGTACTAAAAATTAGTGGACAATAGTACCACATAAGTGTTTTGTACTTTCAATGTTTTTTCTCTATTTTATTTTATTTATTTATCATTTTGTTTGTCTGTTTATTTGTTTGTTGTCGAGTAATTGTGTATTTTTTTCCCCATTAAATTTTACAAAATGCAAATCACAAATATCGGATTTATTCGACTGCAATTAATTAGACAACAAAAATAAAATGAAAATTAAGCAATAAAATATTTTCAGTAGAAAATCATTTAAAAAAAAATGAAGTCTTTTTTTTTAAATCATAAAAATATTTAAATCATAAAAATAAATAAAATCAAATTTAATATAATAAAATTATAAAAATATATCATAATAAAACAAAATATTTTTCTAAAATATATAAATCAATTTCCGCTTTAACACTGATTTTTAAAAATTTTAAATATTTTTTAAAAAATGTTCAATTTATTTGTAGTTTAGAGTTTAATTTTTGTGAAACATTTTTTTTACTGAATTTTTTTGTTATTTTAACCACCTTTATTGACCAAAAAACGTTAACATCGAAGGTCAAATATTTGTTTGTAATGTCATGAGTTTATTATTTATAACACATTCACGTATTAAAGCATTTTATTGAAGTGGGAGGAAATATTAGAAATGCTTTTCGAATTTATACACTTTAAGAAAAAAATTATAAAAAGAAAAGTATAAAAGTTAATCACAAAGAAATTATATAACAACTCGTCTAGAGACCTTTTTTACAGTTACAGTGTCCACTATAGACTTCTTAAAAGTCTCCACTATAGACCAGTTTATAGTCTCGTCTATAGACTAGTTTATAGTCTCGTCTATAGACTAGTTTATAGTTTCGTCTATAGACTAGTTTATAGTCTCGTCTATAGACTAGTTTATAGTCTCGTCTACAGACTAGTTTATAGTCTCGTCTATAGACTAGTTTATAGTCTCGTCTATAGACTAGTTTATAGTCTCGTCTATAGACTAGTTTCTAGTCTCGTCTATAGACTAGTTTCTAGTCTCGTCTATAGACTAGTTTCTAGTCTCGTCTATAGACTAGTTTCTAGTCTCGTCTATAGACTAGTTTCTAGTCTCGTCTATAGACTAGTTTCTAGTCTCGTCTATAGACTAGTTTCTAGTCTCGTCTATAGACTAGTTTCTAGTCTCGTCTATAGACTAGTTTCTAGTCTCGTCTATAGACTAGTTTCTAGTCTCGTCTATAGACTAGTTTCTAGTCTCGTCTATAGACTAGTTTCTAGTCTCGTCTATAGACTAGTTTCTAGTCTCGTCTATAGACTAGTTTCTAGTCTCGTCTATAGACTAGTTTCTAGTCTCGTCTATAGACTAGTTTCTAGTCTCGTCTATAGACTAGTTTCTAGTCTCGTCTATAGACTAGTTTCTAGTCTCGTCTATAGACTAGTTCTAGTCTCGTCTATAGACTAGTTTCTAGTCTCGTCTATAGACTAGTTTATAGTCTCCGATTAATTTTAGTTTGTGGTCTACACTCTATTGCAGTCCCAATTTAGTTTCGATAATTTTTCTAAGTGTTTTTGTACAAATAAGCTACTTGTCTCTATTAAAATATCTATAGTAGTTTCAGTTGTTGTTATCATATTGTCAGCATAACGCCTTTTTCCTTTCCTTTGTACCCCCAAGATATTTATTGTTACTAAATAAATCAACTATACGTTTACGTTATCGTTTTTATTTTGTTTCGTTACGTGACGTTCTCTAAGGACATCAAATCTTTGGGACCAACAAAAAAAAAACAAACAATCAAACAAGCAAAGGAAAAAATGTTAAATCTTAAATATTATTTTCATTTTTTGGTTTGGTTCAGGTAGGTTTTGTGATCAGACTGGTGGGAGGAATACATGGAGTTAACATGACAATCAATGGGTTCATATTTGTAAACAACAGGGTCAATTGTTTAGAATGAAAACTATGTAACAAACCGGTAAACAGAATACTCACCTGTAGACAGAAGAACGGATCTTTTGTGTTATAAAGATCTGGATCTATTATAGCCGATATAGCTATGTCCGTCTGTATGTCTGTTGGAAACATTCTCACGCCTGGAATAATTTTCAGAATTCAATGAAATTCAGTTACATTGTTTCCAAATTTGTATCCTATGGAATGTGTATTTTCAAGACAAATTTTCTTCGTATCTCCCTAATTTCCACATCTATTTTTAGTTCACAAATAAACATGATTTTATTTCCCACCATAAAAATATCTCTAAATCTTTTTAATTCCCCTGTTTTTGATTTAAAAATATTATGAAAAAAACTTCTTCCAATTTTAATGTATTTTATGATTCATCTCTGACAAGATTTCACTTCTTTCGCCTTCATTTAGTATCACAACTCAGACATAAATTTCAATTTCTTTTCATATTTTCATCTTTAAAATTTTTGTCATCAATTCGATTTACTTTTACTGCTACTGATGCTGCTATTGCTATTGTTGTTGTTGTTATTGCTGTTGTTGTGTTGTTGTTGTTGTTCTTGATCTAAATTAGCTAAAGGCTCTAATGATTTCACTAAATATTTCATGAGTATTTTTATGTTGTTGTTCTTGCTGCTGCTGCTATATTTCTGTCATTAACCAACGTGTGTACATTTGTGGGGGATTGTTTTATTGGGAAAAAAGCAGAAAATCACCTAAAGCAGGAAAAATTCATTCATTTGGGAATAAAATAAATTCTTATGGAAAAAACAGAAAATTCTCTAAGTTTTAAGAAAAGAATAAATAAGTTTTTCTTGATTTTTTTGATTTATATTTCAGTAAATGTAGACGACAAACTGGGGACCAACAAAAAAAAAAAAAGACAGCAAAACAAAATCGGAAATAGTGTCGCTTGGTGATTTGTGATTTTGGGCATTAGGGAGGTGATATTTTCTATTAAACATTTTTTGCATAGACGAAGCGAGTTAAGGATCTTGACTATAATTTATATTGTTAACAGCAGGCTAGTTATGGTCATTGCATTAGTCTTGGTTTATAGCCCTGACTATAGACTATTAATAATCCTGACAATAGCCCTGTTTATAGTCTTTACTATGGATTGTATCATAAATAATTAATATAGACTAGTTTTTTTATCACAATTTTATAGACTAATTTATGGTCTTGATTAAAGACTGCTTTACAGTCTTGACTTTAAAACTACTTTACAGTCTTAACTGTAGACGCAGTTAATAAAGACTAGTTTACAGTCTCGACTATAGACTAGTTTATAGTCTCATCTATAGACTAGTTTACAGTCTCTTTATAGACTAGTTTACAGTCTCTTCTATAGACTAGTTACAGTATCTCTAAGACAAGTTAATAATGTCATCTGTAGACCATTTTCAGTCTCGTCTTTAGGCTAATTTATAGTCTTCCCTGTCGACTATTTTTTAATTTTATCTATAAACAAATTTATGGACTCATCTGAAGACTAGATAATGGTTTCGTCTATGGAGTTATAAGTCCCGTCTTTTGTATTATTTTATTTTTTTTTTTTTTTTTAATTTATAGTTTTATCTAAAGATTTTCTATAGACAAGTTAATTGTCTCTTCTAAACACTAGTTCTTGGTGTCATCTATACACTAAATTATAGTCTATTCTATAGAATAATTTATAGTCTCCTCTATAAACTGTTTTATAGTTTCTTCAATACATTAGTTTTTAGTCTCTTTTATAGATTAATTTATAGTCTAGACTAGAAATTAGTTTATACATTTGTCTATAGGCTGCTTTATAGTCTCGTCTGGAGAAAAGTTTCTGCTCTCATCCGAGGACTAGTTGATAGTCCCGTCTACAGACTTGATGATAGTCCGTCTATAGACTAGTTGATAGTCCCGTCTATAGACTAGATGATAAGTCCCGTCTATGGACTAGTTGATAGTCCCGTCTATATACTAGTTGATAGTCCCGTCTATAGACTAGTTGATAGTCCCGTCTATAGACTAGTTGATAGTCCCGTCTATAGACTAGTTGATAGTCCCGTCTATAGACTAGTTGATAGTCCCGTCTATAGACTGGTTGATGTCCTCCTCTATAGATTATAGTCAGAGCTATAAACTTATTTAATGTCTCGTCTACAGACTTGTTTGAAGTCTTGTCTATGAACTAGTTAATGTTATCTTCTATAAACTAGTTTATAGTCTCGTTTATATAACAGTTTACTATCTCGTCTATATAGTAGTTTGTGGTCTTATAGTCTTGTCTATAGAATGATATAAAGACTCGTGTATATTTGTAGACTCAATTGCAGAGCTGTTTATATTTTAAATTATAGAATATTTTATAGTCAATTTATGTTCTCTTTAGACTCGTTTATTTGTACCGCATTCTCTCTTGATTCATGTAATACATAAAAATATTGATATACATATTTTCAACACCTCCCTAATGTTTCACTTAGTAAATCTAATATACCTTTCAAAAAATATAGTTTATAGAAAATTTTCTAAAAATAAAAATTTCCAAGAATTAAATATTTTCCCCCCAAATCGAATACAATTTAAAAAAATTGCATTTGTAACTTAAATAAATAGAAATTCAATTTAAAAATTTTAACAAATATTTATTTAAGTAAAAAGTCTTAAAAAATTAGTTATTTAGAATTTAATTTGCATATTTTTTTCAGTTCAACTTTATTTTCAATAAAAATAATTTAAAAAGTATTTAATTTGAAAAAAAAATATTTTATTAATATTTACATAATTTTAAATATACAAATATAGAACAAGTGAGAATTTTATATTGGGCTAAGCCGAACCTTCAATACCCTCCACTACAAAGGGGTGTGATGTAAATACTCACTCACACATTAACTCTCAGACGTATAAAAAAATTGATCGATTTATTAGTGACAATTTTACGAAAGATTTTCGCTTGAACTTAGAGGTTGACTCAGATAAAGGTCTATATCTTTTAAAAAACTGAACAGATTTTGCTGGTTTTAAATTGAAAACTTCTCAGGACTTAAAGAAATACTCAGGCCAAATTTCATTGAGCTCTGGCAATAATTGTGGATGTGAGCGTGCCAACAACAGACAGTCGAACGGACATAGATATATCGACTCAGATTTTGATTTGATGCCAGAATATTAAACAGATGATTCCTTTTTAGTGCTTCACACGAAATATATTATATAATATTTGAAAATTACAAAGTCATTGCCAAATAAAAGGTAAACGTTCACTTAAAAGGAGGTGAAATTGATGTGATTTTTACCTTAAAATGTTATATAACTGTATATATAAGAATAAGAATGTTTGTATGTGTGTGTGCGTGGCATTATAAATAATTAATTAAACTAAATTTAATCTTATTACGAAATTCTACATATCAACATACAAATTATTTGCATTTAACTTGCAGACATGATGAAATTGCTTAAATAACTTTATTAACCCTGGAATGCTCAAAAGGTCTTTTTTAAATATTAAGACGAAACTTTTTCGAAGGCAAAACTTAATTCAGTTCTTACTCTCGATCTAATTACTAACAATAAAATATAATTGTATGTTCAGTAGCATTCCAGGGTTAATTTTGGAGCAAATCCTTTAGGTACATTCTTTTCATCGAAATTGTAAATTACATTAATATAAATTTCTCATGAAATTCTTAAATAAATTAAACAAAAGAATTTTAGAAATTTCGACTTAATTCCAAACTTACATTCGGTGGAAGATACATTGACTCTTCTTATTATTGTTCTGTTGCAGATTTCTATAAACCAGATCAGGATTATCGAATCCTTTTCTAATTTTGCTTCTAACCATTCGCCACATTGTTTTAAAAGACACTTAAAAATTTTTATTATACAAATCACTTGGCGATAAGATCAAATTTCAAAAAAGGAGATAATTCAAAAAGTAAGAACAATGTATTCGGCTAAGCCAAAACTTTAATATGATCCTCTACCCCTATCGATATAGAATTAATTTTAAAAATATTATTTAGAATGACGATATTTAACTAAAGTCATTTCCAGCAAAACAGCTAGGCTTCAAATTTAATAGAAAAACACTGCAATATTTCCGGAAATAAAAATATTTATAATTAACGGTAAATATTCTATTCCCTGCTGAAATTATTGCACTGTCAAATGGAATCGATTTCTGAAAATTAACCTGAAACTTTTGATATGCTAAATGGTTTGTCCGAAATTTAACTTATTAATAGCAGAGGCGTATGGCATTATAACTTAAAGAGATCGGATCCCATTATTTAAGGGTTCCATGGGTGGAATTGCAAAGGTTCAAATTGAGGTAACATTAATTCGATTTCAAGAAAGTTTGTGGAATCTTAGAGTGCCTGACGAGGCCTCTAAGGAACATATTGACACAATTTATTTATCTAAAAAAGTTTTCAAGTTATTTGGATCAGAATTTTCAACTTTCAAAATTTCTCCATTAGATTGCGTCAGTTTTTTAATATAAATCCAAAACTAAAGCCCCGTCAAGATCATTCACGAATTTCAAAAATTCCAAAGCCTGAATCGTAAAACAAAATCCAGTTCTTAAAGCATTTATGCGCTTCAAATTACACGATAACTTGTATTTCCAGACCTCCAATAATTGACTCAAAGAATGGTTAGTTAGATAGTGAAATTGCATTTTTTTAAATTTCATGAAATTCAGCATTCGTAACTTTTAAAAATTTGAATGGGATCTTTGGTCATAATCCACGTTAAAAAATTTCAGTTTTAAGAAGTTGACTCAGATAAAAGGTCTATAACTTGTTTCCTACTTAACCCATTTCACCAATGAGCTCTGTCAGCTATTGTGAATGTAAGTGAGCCATCAACAGACAGATATGGTTACATCGATTCAGATTTTGATTTGATGCAAGTATATATATACTTCATGGAGTCAAAGATGATTCCTACAAACGGAATAACATAGTTTTATACCCTTGTAGTTGAAGAGGATATAAAAACAAGCGCTCAGTAAAATTTGCCTACAAATCTCCTGATTTGGGATCCACTTGAACTATAAGGAAATCCAAGAAAAAGTTATCTAAAGTGACATGAGAGTTCGCATAAATTCAGCTTCAATGAAACCCATAAAAGAGATTATTAAATCTTTCTAACATGCATACGATATTGACCAGTGATCACAGTGTAATATATGTACATTTGTCAGGTACGATCGAGGGGGAACCTCGGAAAGGTTGAGTACTATAATTCATTTCACATCTAACATGAGGAAATTCAAAGAAATGCAACATGTATGATCTTCATAAAGTATGCAGCCAACCAGATGATCTCTTTCATTGCATACGCCAAGATGTTAGAGTGAAGAGTTTTCACCCCAGTTCGATAGAAAGATTCACCGTTCTTGAGCAGAATTGTTTGCTGGATTTATTTATAGCGTTTACAAGAAAATCTAATTATTCTTATGATCGCCTTCCACATAATCTTTATGATCTCTTTGCATTTCCTGTGTTTGAATCCAATGGTCTGGGACAAACCAAGATCTGACAGAACATTAAATTTAAAGGAAAGTTGCAGTCTTCTATCATGCGTATGTATAAGACAGGGAGTCAGTAATAGTGGTCACTAAATTTAGAGCAGGAAGTATCCATCATGCAGTATCCTAATATATACTTCAAACACAAAGAGTCGCCCGATATTGAACAGGAACAGGATTATTGATATGATAATTGCTCTGTTCTGCGCCATCCTTAGAATGTGTAACAGAATTTTCGATCTGGAAGGAGCAAACAGCTTTCCAACTAGATGGTCTATTATATTGCGGTACGCAAGGAACTCGGTTGTTCGAATGAGCGCTTTACCAAATTAACCCAATGCACAAAAGACTTTCCATCATTTTCGGAATTTTCCGAAGAAATCGTAGCCCAGTCAATCTGTAGCTAAGCAGTCACCTGACTGCTCTGCGGTTATAGAAATATTAATTCCCATTAGACGTAAAGCAGGAATCACAGGGATTTAAATGCATCTGCATAAATTTCAGGGTTTCCTAAACAGAAGGCTCACTAAACGTTCCATATGGTTCCTAAGATGGACATATGAAGCAACAATTCTATCTAAAGTTCTAAATGTATTTTTATGTCGTTAAGTGAAATTTTGGAAAGTGAATCATGATTAAAGAGGGTGAATAGAACATGTCCTTGTTAAAAGTGATTATTGTTAATGGAGGAGCCCAATCAGTTTTGTTCTTTTTAACACTTCCAAATGTTGTTTGATAGAAGATCTTACAATAACAGCACCTTCACAAAATGATCGCTTCAAAGACTTAACTTCACATAATTTCACTCATTCCTTTTTCAAATCCAATTTTCGTTTATTTAATTCCCTAAAACCTCTCATTATTCCTAAAGTTTCGAACATTAAATTACTGTAATGCTGGCAAATGTATCTGCATTAATATTTAAAATTTCGTTAAAGTCTATTGGTTGCAGCAAAACTACTGCAACATACTTTAAAAATGTATTAGGGGAAGAAAATGTTGTTGCTGTTGTTGGTAAATTGCAATGACATGCAATTATTAGCTGCCATATTCTCTTCACTCACAAATGAGAGTACTTTTTAGCCTGTTTATGCATTTGCAGAGACTCTCACTGAAGAGGAATGCGAAAGCGACCCATAATTTCAACAACAACAACTGACAAACTCTTAATATTAAAGTGAATTTCACTTTTAAACAGTAGATTTTAAGCTAATTTTAGGCTGGTAAATTTAAAGGTTTTGCAATATAACATATACAGTATGATGTAAAAGTAATGTAACCCTTAAATTAACTGTAATAATTATTATGCAAAATTGAAATTTAATTTTGAAAAAAACAACAACAACATATTTTCAATTCATTTGTTGTTTACTTTAAAATAGGAAATTTAATATTTTTTTAACTCACTGTATTAGTTCATTGAATGCATGAGTAGTGTGTAGGTTAGTTTTTGTTTTTTTCGAAAATTT
This sequence comes from Cochliomyia hominivorax, assembly GCA_004302925.2. Classification (NCBI taxonomy): domain Eukaryota; kingdom Metazoa; phylum Arthropoda; class Insecta; order Diptera; family Calliphoridae; genus Cochliomyia; species Cochliomyia hominivorax. Next base: position 36,538,525 of record PYHX02000467.1, on the reverse strand, counting down.
CCTGAGTACTTCACTTCACTACATTCACCAAACTAAACTGAACTTTCCTTCCGTCTTCTGTTAATACAAAATAATGTTTATTTGTGTATATGTATGTATGTGTGTGTGTGTTTTTTGACACACATACACACTTAACTAACTAACGGTTGTTATCTTGTGTTTCTAATGTTAGATTTTGTTGTTATTGTTGTATTTGAAATCTATAAGTATGTGTTTATATGCGAGTAAGTATGTTTGCAGATCCTTAAACATTATTAGTCCAAGACTAAACATACAATTATGTGCATTTATTTATTAGTAAAAGCCACACGGTTCCAAAATATTCCTAAAGAAGGGAAATTATGGGAAAATGTACCTTTTAAGTGAAAATCTTTAAATAAATTTCTTTGAAGAGGATTTTTTTATAAAACTCTCTTGTAGCGGAAATTTTCTATAGAAAGATATTTCTCTGGTTGAGGAAATTTTCCTATAGGAAAATATTCCTCTGAATGAGGAAATTTGGGGAAATTTTCTGTATGAAAATTTTCTTTTGGATGGGGAAATTTTCTATACGTAAATATTCCTCTAGATGAGGAAATTCTTAAGAAAAGGGAAAATTTTTTCTAAATAAACAAAAAATCCTTTAGAAAAGGGGAAATTTTCTACATAAAATAATTCCTTTAGAAAAGGGAAATTTTCTATATAAATTCCTCAGAAAGTGGGAATTTTCCTCTGGAAGAGGAAAGAACTGTTTTGTCTCCTGTAATATGTGTGGATGTAAGTGTGTGTATTCGAGTGTATTAGTGCGTGTTTGATATTTTCCATTTTCCTAACTGTTGTTTTACTTGAATGGTTGTGTTGACTGCCTGTGCGTGTCACCACTGATGATGAATGTTGTTGGCTTTTGGGCTAATTTGCCACATAAATACAAAAACAACACTCATGTTAATGTTACTATAACTCTTGCTATTATTGTTGTTGTTGCAAGTACTTTTATTTGTGCCTCATTTGTTGTTTTTTGCAATATTTAGTTATTGTACTTTGAACTCTAAAATGGAAATATGAAACTAAATTTTTTTCTCTTTCAAATAAAAACTAAAAATAAACTTTAATGAAGGAAACTTTCCTAAAAGAGGGAAAATAATTTTCAATGATTTTTTTTTCAGAAAATGATGAAAATATTTAATATTCACTATTTTCTCCTTTTACTATTCAATATTAAAAGGGATTCGGGAAATTATTGTCTATTTTGAGTATTTGTCTAAATTTTTGTACATTTGAGTGTTTTTTGCATTTTCAACTCTAATTAGCATTTCAATGCGGCTTTTGTTTTAAATTTTCAAAAATCTCGTTTCCATTTTAATGTCTCTGTTTAATGTTGTTGTTCTTGTTGTTTTTGTTGTTCTGAAGTTTAGATTTGTTTTATTTAGATTTTCATTTTTACCTCAACTGAATGTTAAAAACGCTAAAATTTTGGTGGCAACAAAGAATTTGCCACAGAACAGAAAACAAACCAACTCACACACACACACATATACTAATTTGAAGAATAATAGAAATGCAAATAAACACTCTTACCATGGTATTGGTAAAAGTATTGGTATACATTCACACAAACACACACATAAACACACTTAAACCCATTTGCATTTAAAGTTTATTAACAAGCAAAGAATTCTAATTTTAGTTTAAGTCGTCAAGTTGTTTTGAAAATCAAACAGAAAAACTCATTTTGTAATTTCAACAAAACGACAAAAAGAGTTTAATTAAAATCGATATTTTTCTGAAGACAAAAACTTATTGAAAAAGACATACAACAGGGAAATTTAAAGAAATTTCCTATAAAAAACATTTCAAATAATATTTCCTATAAAAAGGAAATTTAAAAAAAAATCCCAAAAAAAAACTATTTTAGGAAAATTTCCTACTAAAAGGGAATTTTAAGAAAATTTCCCATAAAAAATCAATTTTAATAAAAATTTTTATAATAATAAAATTTGTTTAGAAATGAAATTTTTACAAAACTTTTTTAGAAAGGAAATTTTTAGAAAATTTCCTATAAAAAGATATTTTTTTGAAAGGAAATCAAAAAAAATTTCTTATAAAAAAGAATATTTTTAGAAACATTTTTAAGAAAGGAAATTAAAAAAACTTCCTATAAAAAAGTTATTTTTTTAGAAAGGAAATTTTTAAAAAATTTCCTATAAAAAAATATCATTTAGGAAAATTTGTTATAAAAATAGAAACATTTTTTAGAAAGGAAATTAAAAAAATCATATAAAAAAGATATTTTTTTTGGAAATGAAATTTTTAAAAATTTCCTATAAAAAAAGATAATGTAGAATTTCCTATAAAAAGGATATTTTTAGAAATATTTTTTAAAAAGGAAATTTTCATAAAAATTTTATAGCAATGGAAAGTATGTTTTTTCAAATTTCTTTCTGAATGAAAATGTAATTTTCTTTGTAAAAAAGGAAATTTTAAAAGAAAATTTCTATAAAAAAGAATATTTTCTTTAGAAAGGAAATTTTAATAAAATCTCTTATAAAAAGGAAATTTTAATAAAATTTCCTTAAATTGAAATTTTAAGAATATTTCCCATAATAAGAAAAATTTAAGGAAAGAATTAAGGAAATTAAAATTTTCCTATAAAAAAAAATATTAAAAAAAAATCCCATAAACAAAATTGTAAAAAATTTATCTGTAAAAAAATTATAGAAATTTTTCCTATAAAAGCAAAACATTATATAAAATTTTCTTGAAAACGGGAATTGCACGAACTTTTCCTTTGAAAAGGAAATTTTATCTAAGAATAAATTTTGTAAAAAATTTCGTCTAAAAAGGAAATTTTAAGAAAATTTCTATAAAAAGGATTTTTTTAGCAAATTTGCTATGAAATTGAATTTTAAGCAAATTTGCTATAAAAGGGAAATTTTAAAGAAAATTTCAAAAAAAAAAAAAAAATGGGGAGGATCAAGACAATGGAACACTTCCTATGTCACTGCCTAAAATTTGTAGCATCGAGATTCCATAATTTGAAGCATGATACAATATCAGATATAACTCACTTGGGAATGGTTTGGAAGAAACTGAGGAAAAACTTTAATGAAATCCAATTCCCATGTCGGCTGAGTGTGAATCCAACAAATATAATTGTTTCTCTTCACCAGAAGTACAGGGTTGAGGGCTTTACTGTCTCATGGATAATAGGATTTCATTATCTAACAGCACCAAATATTTGGTTATTATTGTCAATAGTAAATGTTGCAGTTACAAATCCCATATGACCCATTTTGGACGTCCAAAGAACACGATTTGAACGCAAGGATATATAGGGTGTATACTTATGACTGAGAGAGTTAGAATTAGTTTCTTATTGAGGATTTCGGTGTTAGAATATCCTTCAAGCCAATGTATGATTGTTACATCCTACAGTAGAGATTTCCGGTCTAAATATAAGGTATAATCTGTTATGGGGAGATATCAGTATCTATAATTGTTTCATCGATATTAACGATAAAATGTATCTTCGAACCACATAGCGAAATATTCTGTGGTTAGCCTGATTTGGATTCCTGGTCACAGCAACCGTTTCAAGAATGACATTGCAGAAGGTTGAGCCAAGCGTGGTGTGATGTTTGGTGATAAGTGCTTGATGATAAGCTAGAGAAAGTCCAACGACCAGCTCGTTGGACTTTCTCTGACATGCTGTAGAAGGCTTTGAGGATTAAATATATGAAAAAGTGCAGTCGATATGGTTAATTGAGTTAACATGTTGCACTTGTCCTAGTTACGACATTCAAAAGAATAGGAAGTTATCCGATTTTAAGAGAAACCTGGAACTGGTCTTGGAACCATTACTCTTGAGCAAGGTGATCTTTGTAATATAAATCAGAGGTCGCTCATTTCATTTCCTTTAAGGACTGATTGGTTTAAAGAAGCTACCATGGAGATCACCGAAAAGCAGTCATTCAGTTCACTATTCTTGAAGGTAACACAATGGATCAGCTACACAAGGACCCTAATGAGACCTCCGATCTAACTACTATACCATGAGACCATGGTTGGTCTCCCCATCTTCAATCTACCATAAATAAAGTTAAATTTTCTTTTGTTTCTGTTTAATTGCATTAACTCAATAATAATTTATTATTGATCTTGAAGTCTACTTAAAAATTAAAATAATAAAAATTAATTCCTTTTTATTGTTGTTGTTGTTATTGTTATCAAGAAGTAAAATCCCTGGAATTGTTAACTTTTAAGCTTAAAATAATTTCCATAACAAATAATATTATTTTATTTGTATTAATTAATAATTTATTTATTTATTCGCTCATTCTTTCATAACAACTGTTGCTAAAATTATAATACATACACAGTTACACTTACATACATACACACTTATACATTGCTATTAAATACACATACATATTTACTTAAATTTCCCTACATAAATTAATAAAAACAAATAATGAAATTTACTTATATACACGCATATGTACACACACACATACTCTTATACATGTGTAGATGCATACATACAAAACATGTGTAAACAAAAATATGTAGTTACAAATACATAGAAAACATTTTTGGTTTATTCTGGTATTTAGTGGCTTTTATGGTTAAAATGCCTGTTTGTGGTTCAAAACCGGCAGATGCTGTTAACAAACCAAAGTTTTAATCTTCCTTTTGTAATACTCTTACTCTTCACTTCACTTCATTTCACTTCCCTTTCCCATTGTTTCATTTCCTTGTAGTAAACTATACATGTATATGTGTGTACATCTATATATGTATGAGTTTATTCATGTGCATTAAGAAGGTCAATTTCATACATTTATCCTGGAATAAATTTATTTTTGGGTTTTTTGAGTTCAGGATTTAAGTTATGTTTGTTTGTTTGTTTGTTTGTGCTTTAAAGGAAACGAAAATTGTTAGTTTTCATTTCCTGTAATTTATAAACAAAAAATTTTGTTTTGTAAAACTAAATATTTATATTACATTTCAATACGTAAATATGAAAATTACCTTAATTCGTAAATGAAACAATTACATTGGAATTATAGTTATAGGAGAACTTCAAATGCAAGAGAGAGAGGGAGAGAGAATTAGAGAGAGAGAGGGAGAGAAACAAGTAGTTAATATGGTCATTGGTGTATTCAAATTAATTATACAACCTGGTGTTTCAAAATAGAAAATTTTGCTTATGTATGCCAGAGTTTTCATATATGTTTATGTGTTGGTGTGTTGTATTTCAAGAGGTATAAAAGCAGAATAAATCAAAATTCTTTATGATGAAGGACATGCTTTATGAGAATTATTCGGTATTTATTGTTTTAATGAGCTAATGCTTCATAATGAGTCTAATCTTTGAGAAAAGAAATTTATTCAAATCGATTAGAAGTTGTGGATGTTGGAATATTAAATTTGGGGGAAGAATGATAGAAAATATATAATTAAGGAGCTTATTTTCCTTATATATCAGGATTTAAAAGTATTACATTATGATCAGATTTCACCATTGTAAATAAATAAGTTTTGCAAGTTTTATGAGTTTGGAATCCCGTTCCTGAAGGACGTTTGTATGGCAGCAACTTAAAAAAATAGACCGGATATGACCAATTTGAATAGGCTTCATCCAAGGGGCTAAGCTAATAATATATGTCAAATTTTATCAAGATTTCTTTAAATTGCGGGCTGCACATTATTCACAATGTTTAGCTGGAAAGTCTGATGGACAGACAGACAGACGGACGGACATTGTTAAATCAGCTCAGAAAGTGATTCTGTGTCGTTCAGTAGACTAAAATGTAGACATAACACCATTTTTTCCTATATATTGAAAACATTAGCACAAACACATAAAAATTCATATACAAAATTCTAATCCGAATTAAGATTTATCCTAAATATATGTGGAAAATATGCAAATTTTACTAGAGAAGACCAAGTTTAAGTTAATGTTTTAATATTTGAAATAAAATATTTAGATGGGTATTTGATATCGTTGGAAAGGTTGTTACCTGAAAAATAACAATTCATTTATAAAAAGTTAACAAAACTAAATTCCCTTAATAAATTTTTCAAAAAATCCGAATTTTTTATTTTCGTGAAAAAAAATTAAAATTTCACCTTAAATAAAACCGACATAAATAAAGCTACTATTACGAAATTTGCCTATATTAAGGTCAAAATTATCTCTAATACATAACTATAAAAAGATTCCTACAATTAGTTTCAAAACACCCAAAACAGTAATTTGGGGAAAATTTCTTTCCAAAAATTCTCTGTATTCAGTAAATAGATCACTTAGTTGTTATACAGGATTCGATCCCTTACAAAATTTTTGAGTACATAGCAAACATAAGTAGGTATAAAATAGGGAAACTTTATTTTTAATACAAGCTTTAACATTTCATTTATTTTTCAAAAATCTAAAGAACAATCTTTTTAAAAATTCATGAAATTCAGACTTGTTTCATTCAACAATATTAAGTTGTTTCAAAGTTACAGAATTAAATAAAAAACTAACGTTTTTGAACCACTGTGCAGCGTGACACGGGTAGCGAGACAGACGGATGGACAGTTATTAGAAATTGGGAGAAGAATTCGAAGTATCTGAAGTGATCCAAAAACATGAAGCCGTTTACATGAATCATGAATAACAGTATATACTTTCCGATCAGATTAAGAATGAAAGCGTTATATAAAGATAACAAACAGGGCCCAACGCAGTGTACAGCAAATAAAAATTTTCAAATAGCTCTGTACTTTTTGTAGCGTTAAAGGTATATTTAATGAAATTTCACATGGTTAGAGCTGAGGTTTTTTTCGATTGGAGTTGAAGTAATCAGGGGCGTATTCGGTGACCTTTCAAAGTTGGCCACCGAAATTTTTGAATTGAGAAATTCAAATAAAGTGTTTTTAATTTCAACAACTTTCATTTAAGACCGTCATAATTATTCTTCATGGTATGAGAAGATTAACTGATTGTGCCATGTCCGACTGACCGTTCGTGTGTCAATTTAACCAAAATGGTTTCACAAAATTTCGCAATTGAAATTCAGGGAAATTGATTCATATATGGTGGAGATATAAGCGAAAAATTGGAAGTACCTGAAAATTGTTTACGGATTTTTTGAGGTTTTCACAGTTAGATTTCATATAAATTACATTACAATATAAGCTGACGACAAAAACCTACTTAGACCATTATAGTTTCCGAGATATGAGCGAAAACTTAATCTGATGTTCACGTAAAATTGTTATGCAAAAAATTTATCAATTTTATTCTCGAATTTTATTTTTTTTTTTTTTAATTTTCAATTGGGTTCACAAATAACCGAGATATTAACAATTCTTTATTTTATTTATAGTTGTTGTTGGATGTCGTATTGACACCAATTAATGTATCGATATTTTTAGCATTCAATGTAAGACAGAAACTTTACTTTTCAGAAAAGTATCGGAAATAATTGTAAAAATTTTTGAGTTAAAAACATCACCCAAATCGGTCTATTAATTTCCGACATTTAGACAAAATATTTGTAATATTTAACCTTAATTGAAATCCATAAAAATTGAGATGTTATTATTGTCCTTTATGCAGGACTGTAAAACGGATTCTCACCTCTTCACTCCAAAATACCCAAAATTCCAACTCGGAAAAAAATTTTCAAAATGTTGACTTTTTTCAGTAAATTGTTCTCTCTTTCGTTATTAAAGGTTTGGCCCATTTTATTTTTAGATTTGAACAAAAAGGGGGCACCAAGTTCAAAATATCTCTTAAAATATAAGAGTAAACGTATATGAAAACTTCTTTTTTATAGAAAATTTTTAATTTCATTACAAAATATTTAACAGTTCAAATTTGATTTTATCAAATTTCAAAATCGCAAAACTGTTAAAATAACATCCAATAACTTTGAAACTTTATTTAGTAAGAAAAAAAGCTTTCACAAGTTCTTCTTCATTAAAAAATATAACGTTATTTTTCTTATTCTATAATTTATAAACTTTTTAAAATTCCGAAATCATTAAACCGTTAAAATAACATCCAATGGCTTTCAAACTTCATGTAAAAATAAAAAAGCTTTCCCTGTAAAAGCTTTCGAAAAATAAACTACGATTTTCATGTTGCAACAATTGTGTATTTTCAGTCATGGATGACATCATTTTCTTGTTTGTTGCTTTCAAAACAGGAAAAATAATTACAAACAGCTGCCATAGCATTTATCACACCCCCAAAATACACATCCATCTTTTATATTTTCCGGAAAGCTCTTTTCATTGTTTTTTTTAGGAACAAACATAAACAATTTCTAGTGAAGAAAAGTGCGCCAAAAATGTGTGGCCAACTAAAAGAGAGAAGATTATGTTCTTGCTCTCACTCTGCTCTCCAGGAACATAGAGAGAGAGAGGGTGGCTCTCTCTCTTTCACTCTCTTTGTATTAATAGCTTTATTGCTTGTTTGTATTGTTTATGTATTTATTTGTGTGTTTTTTTCTTCATACAGGATGTGGGTCAAATATGGTTTAGTTTGGAATCCAAAAAAAGTACCGAAATCATATAAACAGTTGTTTAACGGTTGTTGAGTGAAAACGTACTCTTTTCAAGAGTCAAAACGGTTTTAGGCGAAAATCGTTAATGTTAATTAATCAATAAAAATTAAAAAAGAAAGAAAACAAGAGGAAAAATTAACAACAAATTGAAATAAAATTTTGAAAATTAAGAAAAAAGTTTGAAAAAAATTTTTTGAAAATTAAGAAAAAAGTTTGAAAAAAATTTTGAAAATTCTAAAAACAAGATTTTAACCAAAAAGTAAAAAAAATTCAACATATTGTGAAAAGTGTTTCAATCAAATCAGGTGTGTGTATGTGTTTCTTAATAAATTTGAAATTTTATTAAAAAAATGCTGAAAACCTTGATCCTTGATTAAAAAGGGTTCAAAAATCATCTGAAATGATTTCACTTAAATGTTCATTTTTTATTTTTGTGTTGGAAATCTTGTAAATTTTTCATTTTTATGTGAAAGAGAAAAATCATCTTCCTCCCTTAAACTTGATTATACATTTTATTACAACGTAGTTTGTTGTAGTTGTTGTTGGATTTTCTTTTTTCTTTCAGTATTAGTCAGCTTTTGTTTATTCTATAAAATTATATCCTCCAAAAAAAGAGGTAAAGAGACTGAGTTGTAGACAATTTATATCATGTCAATGTTAATAAAAAAAAAGAAATGCGGAATACAAAGACAAGATTTCCCAAACTGTTTGATGAAAGCTTAAATGAATAAAATGATTTTTATCATTTTAATTAAAATATAAATATTTAATGTGATTTTTTAATATCCTTAAGGTTCAACGAATTTTCTATAAACAAAAATGTTTATTTTAATTTAGAAAAATATTTAATATTTTAAAAAATTTGTCACAATCTATAACAACCAAATGGTTCAAACTATTTCATTTAAATTTCACACAGTGAAAGTAGAGAACTTGATGAGTATAAGGTCTTGACCAGCAGAGTACATTCTAATGAACATCTATAAAATCGTATAAGATATAATAAATCTCAATCGTTTTAATTACTTTTATGAACCAAAGTGTCCCAATTTAAGACCCTTAAGACCGGTCCCTGTTAAGCCTATAAGCCCCAGGCTTTAAACTTAAGCTCGCCTACACATCTACCCTCACTATGTTAAATTTCATTGAAATCGGTCTAGCCGTTCCGAAATGAAAAAACTATTTGCATTTCATTTCTCTTATAAAATACGGTGCGTATGATTAATATTAATTCTGAGTATTTTTATAAATTAATTCATTACGCGAAGAAATTTTAGATTTAAATTTATAAATGTTCTTGAAATAATGTTTAAACTTAAGTCAGTTTTAATAATTTGGAGACCAAATACTAAGAAATGTCACCTCAAGGAGACTTAGGTGACAAATACAATTTGGCGATTTAAAAAAAATCAAATCACTTGGACCCACTTAAGATTTGCATCATTTCAAAAATGTCCTAAGTTTTTATCAAAATATATTTAGTACTTTTAAGGTTGCAGAATTAATTCTTAAGGAACGTTAAGATGTCCTCAACCCCTCGCGATCCTCGTACAACTTGGTTTTATAATATCAAATTGATATCAACTTTAATACTTTTGAAAGAGTTAAAGAGTTTCTCAAAAGGCTTTGTAGCCAATTTTACAATACATTCAATCTGAATAGTTTTTAATATCACTATAACCTGAGGTGTGTCACTTAAGAAACCTACAAATCGGTTCCCGTTTAGTCTTTAAAGTCCAGCGAGAAAACTTAAGCTTGTCCATACTTATACTCTCACTGTGTGAATTTTTATTGAAATCGATTTAGTCGTTTTGAAATGAGAGACTTTTTTCAATTTCAAACACGGTGCGTATAATTAATATTAATTTTGAGTATTTTTAAAAATAATTTAATTTCAAGATAAAATCCAAGATATAGAATTATATAACGTTCTACAATTATGATTAAACTGGAGTCAGTTTTATAAATTTAGAAATCTTTTATTAATAAAATTCATTTAAAGCCAGAAATTTCGATAAATTTGCTATAAAACAAAAAACAATGTAAACATTTGGGGTTTAAACGAAAAGTGACCAATTTTGGAAATCCATCCTCCATTCCCTGCATTCACTTAGGATTTGTTTTCCTCTAAATTTAATTTATTTTCATCATAATTTGTTCAGTCACTATAATCTTAAAGAATTATTTCCTTAATATTTTTATATACCGTTTTCTAGAAAAATTGTACGACCCTCGTACATGGTTTTATAATAATATATTGTTGATAATAACTTTAATATATTTTACGATATATAGAATCTGAATATTGGTCCACTTTATAACCCTAAGAACGAAATATCTATTTAAAAATTATATATATTTTATCGGATCCATATAGATATATGAATGGTGATATTGAATATGATATGGTGAAATTGAACCCATCAAGTTCTAAATACTCAAATAATCATGTCGAAAATCTCATTAACTATAAGAGATATCTCACATACTTTTTATAGGAATTATAAGGACCCTGACATATGAAATATTTTTTTTTTATAAAATTATAAATGAAGTTTAAATTTTCATACATTTAGTAACTAATTTGGGAGCTCCAATCCTCGTGATCTGGATCCACCAAAAACTTGAAATCCATTCAACTCAATTGAAAAGCACTTCAAGTTCATTCACAGAAAATTTCATCAAAATACATTCAATAGAGTCAAACTTATAGAAATATTTCCAAAAAAAACTTTTTTGGTATCAATGTGGGATCCTGGTACAATTTATGCTTGAATAAAATTTAACTCAGCACGATATTTTTCTAATGCTAAGATTTATGTAGTTAAAAATACCTTTTCTGGACGATTTTATAAACAATTTTGTGATACAATATTTTTATAAATCGAGGTATTCAAATTAAGGACCCTGTAGAGCGACTTTTATTAGGTTTAGGAGATGCAAGTTTAAAATCTAAACACATCTGCACTTCTACTATCATTGTGTGGATATACATTGAAATCGTTTAAGCAGTTCGGAAATGCGAGACCTATAATCCACTTAATTTTTTTTTCAGAAATACGGTGCGTATGACTGATATTAATTCTGAGTTACTTTAGAAATACTTGAATTTCATGGGGAAACCTTAAATTGCGATTAATTAAATGTTCTACAAATATTTTCTAAACTTAATCAGTATTATTTAAATACAGACTAAATATTTCCAAATACCACCATAATGCTAATATTTGCTACAAAATGGAACATTAACTTCTTACTTTTAGGAAACATTTAAGAATCTCATCCAAAACTAGACTATAAAAATAAATATAAGATTTTATTTGGCGTCATACAACAATCGTTGTATTTATTTTTTATATTTATTTAAGTACATATTTATATAAGAGACCAACAGTCTGGAAAGTGATAAATAATGTTAGAATCACAAAAATCACAATTAAGGGGCAGCTGTTCAAAATTGAAAGAGATGGATTAATGGCATATAATTTATTTAATTTTGAAATACTTAAGTCTTTTGGAAAACAATTTCAAAAATTATGGAAATTCATTTAACTACTTTCCCAACCACCAGTAATCTAAAATGGAGACAGTCTTCACATTTTTTTCTTTTTATTTCGTTTAAATATAACTTTTTCACCATAAAACAATTCTTGAGGTTAAGTCACATTTTATTTTATTATCACACTCATGTTTCTTACTTCCCAAATTAAAACCCAAACTTCATCATCTTCAAAAAGAGACTTCAGACTTTTGGTCTAGTCTGGCATGACGTTTCATTCTTTTGTTCCTTTTCGTTCTTTTGCTCTTTAACAACTTGATTATGTTGGCAAATTCTTGTCTGTGTTTGCAAAAAAATCTCCATTAAATAAATGTAACAAGGACTAAGCCGAATCTTCAATACCCTCCACCATAAATTCATGCGAAGTAAATACTTTATATTTCGTACATACACACACACACAGAAATGTATTCATTATATTAACGTTTTTCTCAATTATAAAACGGGAACACTTAATGAGTCATAAAATTAATTACATTTCGGGCTATAACATTTTATTCTACTGAACCGATTTTGATCATTTTCGGAATATTAAATAAAGTTCACATAACTTAAAATTATGGCAAAATTTCATTCTAATCTAAACGATCGATGTATAATTAACAAATTTACGAAAGTTCTTCGCTTGAACTTAGAGGTTGCCTCAGATATCGGTCTATATTTTTCAGTGATTTTGCTGGGGTTTAAGTAGGAAACTTCTCAGGACTACAAGAAATACTTAGAAAAATTTTTAAATTTTTGTGGAAGTGAGCGTGTTAACAACAGACAGACAGACGGACAGACATAGCTAAATCGACTCAGATTATATATACATTATGGGTACATTCTGATTCCTTGTTAACGTTACACACGAAATAAGAAACTAAATACACCCTCTTCACCACTTTTGGTAATGGATTTTGTTTGAGTTTTGTTTGTTTAAAGTTTTTTTTCAGTTCACAAATTAAAAGCACAACATGTGTATCACTTAAATTCTCGAGAATGACATTTACATTTGGGAAATTTCAAAGAAACAGATTTTAGTTTTTCAAATTGTTTTCCTGAAGGTATTTTGGAAATGAAATAAAAAATATTTTTACGTGTTTTCCAGGTATGTTTTACGTAAGTCCTTTTTAAGGATATAAAAGGAATAAAAGGATAAGAGAAATAATATGATAAAAAAGTTGTAAACAATTTTATGGTTTTAGAAAGATTTAAATTGAATTAAAAGATTTGAAATATTTAAGTGAGAATTTTTGAATTTAATTTCGCTTTTTTTCGGACATTTAATTTCACTTTGAATCCTAATTTAAGTTAAAATTTGGAAAAATGAACTAAAATGATTAGTGATCCTAATTGTCCCTTAAGATTTTGAAAAGAAATCTAAACAGCGATTAAGACCAACTATATAATACCCAACATCTTGAAGCAGTCCCAATAAATTATGCAACGACCCTCGTAGAACTTGATTTTACGATTTCTGCCTGTAAAAAATACACCTTTTTAATTATTTCATTTTAAAAAAATGCGAACATTTTTCCATTTTATTTGATTTATATTCCAAAATCGGGGTTCTATGAACCTCTTTGTGAAAATAATGACCGATCCTCGTTAAATTAGGTACAATATTCTCTTTATATTTAAATGTTAAATGGATGGAATATTATCTACTCTAATACTATTTTTTTAATTATGGACTATAAAAGAATTTTAGGAATCGAAACTATATGGGAGCTATAGAAAATTGTGCACCGATCTTTTTGGCATATGGATTTAGACTAAAACAATAACATTTACACCAATTTAATTAAAATAGTTTCATATTTGAAAGTTTTAAAAACTTAAGATCCCATTTCGGGAGATCACTCTTATGGGAGTTAATTGAAATATTGGACCGATCATTTCCACATTCAATAAGTTCCATTTTTGGTCCAAAAAGAAAACTATTTGTACCAAATTTAAACAATTTATCTCCAAAATTACAAGCTATAGAGTGTTCGCACCATTGGCATGGACAGCTAGACAAGCAGACTGACGGACGGACATCATTAATTCGACTCAAAAAGTAATTTATATTCGATATTTGTTTCAGATAGTGAAGAAATATATAAATATAAAAATAACTGATTTCAAAAATTTTAGTTTTATTACCAAAAATGTAAGGAAAACTCCCAAAAATTGGCGTCTATAGAGTTCATATTTTTGGAGGTCTGGAAAAAGTCGTTACCATGTTATTGGGACTACATAAAGATTTAGAATTTAAATTTCGGTTTTGATATTTAAGAATTAAATATTTTTTTGGACATGAATCAATATTTTCCTGTTTGATAAAAAATTTTATTTTTTAATTAAGTAAAAGATTTTTTCCAAGATCGGGGCACTACTTTAGATATATAATAAAAAAGGTCATATAACTCGAAAACTATAAGAGATAAATACAACATGTGAACATGTTTTTAAGGTCTCACCAAGGACTTTAAGGCAGGGAAAAAAATTTTAAATTTAATTTTGCACGGGTCCCATGGAGTCCCAAATGGGGTCTAAGCTATCAGACTTATAATGTCTCTACTATTATTTTGTTAAATTACATGGAAATTAAGTCGTTCTTAACCGATTCTTTTTCACACTTCCACTTGCATACGTTGCAATTAGGCCATTTAGAGTAGAAAATCGGTATACCGATTTTGGTTGTTATTCCGAATCGATGGGATACACTTTAAGGTTATATTATCCATGTATGTTTTTTTTTTTAATATTTTTAAGTTTGACAAAAACAAATTTCCTTAACTTTTATTATTCAAAAGTTCTGAAAAATTTTTGTTCCCCTAAAAATTCATTACAATATTAAAACTTTATTAATTTCAGGACCTAAAAGTGTTAAATTCACTTTACACCTGTAATAACACTAAAACTCTTAAGTAGATGGAAGAGGAAAATAACTTTAAAACAATAAAAATTAAAATAAGAAAAAAATGAGAAATTGTTATAGTCGGTTATAACCGACTATATAATGCCATACACTATAAAGGTAAAATTTAGAATCGACCCTCGTAGAATTTTATTTAAAATATGTTCTTAAGTAAAATATTCTTTCATAAAATATTTATTCGAGATTTATGTCATTTGAGTTCATTTTCGCCGATTTGTTTGTTATTTGAGAACTAAAGCAAATTGTGGTTCGATTCTCGCAAAATTTGAATGTTGCGTTGTGGTTTCATCAATTTTAAACATACAAAATATGATATGACATGATAACTGATATAAAATCTAATTGCGGTAAATTTAATTTCACATAATTAACGATGAGATGTTTTCGAGTTGATTTGGAGAAAACAAAATCGTGTAGAAGTCGAAGCTAAATTTATCAGAGGAAGCTTAGTTTAGGTGAGATTTTCGGCCAAGTTATATACTTTTTACACAAGTATTTAGAATCTACTGATGATTTAGAATTTCTATAGATAAAGTAAATTTGAATGTCATTTGACATCGAAAATTTATTAAGAACTTAAATTTTTTTCTGGAAAATAAAATCCTTTATTTGAAGCTAAATAAAATTGACATGATTAACGCTATT
>PYHX02000467.1:36473453-36522770 GCA_004302925.2 Cochliomyia hominivorax | reverse complement strand
AAATTGTATTTAGTTGTATGTTTTTCATGGTTAACTAAATTTAAACTGACGTATTAGAGTTTATATGTTTTAGATTTGTTGAATATTTTTTTTTAATGAGTTCATCGCATTTCATTGGTGAATTGCCATAAAGTATTAAGTTAATTTAAAGTGATTTTTTTAAATAAAATAATAAATTAAATTCTTTAATAAAAAAGTTCCATAAATTCTTCACATCTAAAAAATCTTCCATAAATATTTCTTTAATTAAGAATCTTTAAATTTTCTATATAAATATTTTTCCATTTCATTTAATTTCATTAAAAAAACTACATTTTCTAAACATGTTTTCCTATAATTTAAAAAAAAATAGTTTATTTTTATTTTTGCTATAAATGGTTTTAGTCAGTTTTTGTATGCAAAATATTTTGTTGATTTAATTTCATTGTAAAACTTCTGTATGAAAACATTGTTAATTTCCGTTGAAAATTTTCGTTATTTACATTCCTGAAATGAACATTTACACATACAATTACATTTTTTTGGTGTGTTTTATGTGGGTTTAACCAAAAAATGCATATGTTACATTACATTCACACATTCATAAATATTCATCAAACCTGCAGTTCTATAGAAGACTTAATGCATTTGTACGAATTAAGCGAATTCCAATTACCCTCAGAAGCAATCATTACAGTTTCACACTCCAGTGTACGTCTTAAGTTCCCCAATCTATGGCATCGAAATATTTCCCTTTTCCCGCGGCTACTTAATAGATATTGCTTTTGTCTTTGATGATCTGCTAATATAAGACTTTTAAGTCTTATACTAAGACCAAAAGTCTTATATTAAGACCTTAAGTCTATACTAAGACCTAAAAGTCTTATATTAAGACGTTTAAAGTCTTATACAAGACCTAACAAGTCTCTTTATAAGAGTTTTAAGTCTTATACTAAGACCTTAAGTCTTATATAAGAGTTTTAGTCTTATATTAAAACCTAAAAGTCTTATATTAAGAGTTTAAGTCTTATACTAGAGAAAAGTCTTATAATTCAGACTTTTAAGTCTTATACTAAGACCTAAAAGTCTTATATTCAGACTTTTAAGTCTTATATTAAGACCTAAAAGTCTTTATATTTAGACTTTAAGTCTTATACTAAGATCTTAAAGTCTATATACGAGAAGTACGTATTTGAATCCTTGATTTTATTGATTAAAACTGCAGGATGCGTAAATTTAAGGTATTATTTTCAAATAGTATTGTTTATCGTAATAGATGTTGTTGTTGTTTAAACTTAAAAACAACAATGTTTACATTAAATAAGTGGGTAGAGGAAAACCAATGCATGATTAATTTGGGCAAAGGAAAAAGGACTTCAGGAAAAGCACTAATTGTTGTATCAAAAAAGTACTACAAATAACAATGAATATTTTTATATTTACATTACAAAGTACTAAAAATTAGTGGACAATAGTACCACATAAGTGTTTTTGTACTTTCAATGTTTTTCTCTATTTTATTTTATTTATTTATCATTTTGTTTGTCTGTTTATTTGTTTGTTGTCGAGTAATTGTGGTATTTTTTTCCCCATTAAATTTTACAAATGCAAATCACAAATATCGGATTTATTCGACTGCAATTAATTAGACAACAAAAATAAATGAAAATTAAGCAATAAAATATTTTCAGTGGAAAATCATTTAAAAAAAATGAAGTCTTTTTTTTTAAATCATAAAATATTTAAATCATAAAAATAAATAAAATCAAATTTAATATAATAAAATTATAAAAATATATCATAATAAAAACAATATTTTTTTCTAAAATATATAAATCAATTTCCGCTTTAACACTGATTTTTAAAAATTTTAAATATTTTTTAAAAATGTTCAATTTATTTGTAGTTTAGAGTTTAATTTTTGTGAAACATTTTTTTTACTGATTTTTTTTTTATTTTAACCACCTTTATTGACCAAAAAACGTTAACATCGAAGTGTCAAATATTTGTTTGTAATGTCATGAGTTTATTATTTATAACACATTCACGTATTAAAGCATTTTATTGAAGTGGGAGGAAATATTAGAAATGCTTTTCGAATTTATACACTTTAAGAAAAAAAATTATAAAAAGAAAAGTATAAAAGTTAATCACAAGAAATTATATAACAACTCGTCTAGAGACCTTTTTTACAGTTACAGTGTCCACTATAGACTTCTTAAAAGTCTCCACTATAGACCAGTTTATAGTCTCGTCTATAGACTAGTTTATAGTCTCGTCTATAGACTAGTTTATAGTTTCGTCTATAGACTAGTTTATAGTCTCGTCTATAGACTAGTTTATAGTCTCGTCTACAGACTAGTTTATAGTCTCGTCTATAGACTAGTTTATAGTCTCGTCTATAGACTAGTTTCTAGTCTCGTCTATAGACTAGTTTCTAGTCTCGTCTATAGACTAGTTTCTAGTCTCGTCTATAGACTAGTTTCTAGTCTCGTCTATAGACTAGTTTCTAGTCTCGTCTATAGACTAGTTTCTAGTCTCGTCTATAGACTAGTTTCTAGTCTCGTCTATAGACTAGTTTCTAGTCTCGTCTATAGACTAGTTTCTAGTCTCGTCTATAGACTAGTTTCTAGTCTCGTCTATAGACTAGTTTCTAGTCTCGTCTATAGACTAGTTTCTAGTCTCGTCTATAGACTAGTTTCTAGTCTCGTCTATAGACTAGTTTCTAGTCTCGTCTATAGACTAGTTTCTAGTCTCGTCTATAGACTAGTTTCTAGTCTCGTCTATAGACTAGTTTCTAGTCTCGTCTATAGACTAGTTTCTAGTCTCGTCTATAGACTAGTTTCTAGTCTCGTCTATAGACTAGTTCTAGTCTCGTCTATAGACTAGTTTCTAGTCTCGTCTATAGACTAGTTTATAGTCTCCGATTAATTTTAGTTTGTGGTCTACACTCTATTGCAGTCCCAATTTAGTTTCGATAATTTTTCTAAGTGTTTTTGTACAAATAAGCTACTTGTCTCTATTAAAATATCTATAGTAGTTTCAGTTGTTGTTATCATATTGTCAGCATAACGCCTTTTTCCTTTCCTTTGTACCCCAAGATATTTATTGTTACTAAATAAATCAACTAACGTTTACGTTATCGTTTTATTTGTTCGTTACGTGACGTTCTCTAAGGACATCAAATCTTTGGGACCAACAAAAAAAAAAACAATCAAACAAGCAAAGGAAAAAATGTTAAATCTTAAATATTATTTTCATTTTTTGGTTTGGTTCAGGTAGGTTTTGTGATCAGACTGGTGGGAGAATACATGGAGTTAACATGACAATCAATGGGTTCATATTTGTAAACAACAGGGTCAATTGTTTAGAATGAAAACTATGTAACAAACCGGTAAACAGAATACTCACCTGTAGACAGAAGAACGGATCTTTTGTGTTATAAAGATCTGGATCTATTATAGCCGATGATATAGCTATGTCCGTCTGTATGTCTGTTGGAAACATTCTCACGCCTGGAATAATTTTCAGAATTCAATGAAATTCAGTTACATTGTTTCCAAATTTGTATCCTATGGAATGTGTATTTTCAAGACAAATTTTCTTCGTATCTCCCTAATTTCCACATCTATTTTTAGTTCACAAATAAACATGATTTTATTTCCACCATAAAAATATCTCTAAATCTTTTTAATTCCCCTGTTTTTGATTTAAAAATATTATGAAAAAACTTCTTCAATTTTATGTATTTTATGATTCATCTCTGACAAGATTTTCACTTCTTTCGCCTTCATTTAGTATCACAACTCAGACATAAATTTCAATTTCTTTTTCATATTTTTCATCTTTAAAATTTTTGTCATCAATTCGATTTACTTTTACTGCTACTGATGCTGCTATTGCTTATTGCTTGTTGTTGTTGTTATTGTTGTTGTTGTTATTGCTGTTGTGTGGTTGTTTTGTTGTTCTTGATCTAAATTAGCTAAGGCTCTAATGATTTCACTAAATATTTCATGAGTATTTTTTATGTTGTTGTTCTGCTGCTGCTGCTATATTTCTGTCATTAACCAACGTGTGTACATTTGTGGGGGATTGTTTTATTGGAAAAAAGCAGAAAATCACCTAAAGCAGGAAAAATTCATTCATTTGGGAATAAAATAAATTCTTATGGAAAAACAGAAAATTCTCTAAGTTTTTAAGAAAAGAATAAATAAGTTTTTCTTGATTTTTTTGATTTATATTTTCAGTAAATGTAGACGACAAACTGGGACCAACAAAAAAAAAAAAAAGACAGCAAAACAAATCGGAAATAGTGTCGCTTGGTGATTTGTGATTTTGGGCATTAGGGAGGTGATATTTTCTATTAAACATTTTTTGCATAGACGAAGCGAGTTAAGGATCTTGACTATAATTTATATTGTTAACAGCAGGCTAGTTTATGGTCATTGCATTAGTCTTGGTTTATAGCCCTGACTATAGACTATTTAATAATCCTGACAATAGCCCTGTTTATAGTCTTTACTATGGATTGATATCATAATAATTAATATAGACTAGTTTTTTTATCACAATTTTATAGACTAATTTATGGTCTTGATTAAAGACTGCTTTACAGTCTTGACTTTAAACTACTTTACAGTCTTAACTGTAGACCAGTTAATAAAGACTAGTTTACAGTCTCGACTATAGACTAGTTTATAGTCTCATCTATAGACTAGTTTACAGTCTCTTTTATAGACTAGTTTACAGTCTCTTCTATAGACTAGTTTACAGTATCTTCTATAGACAAGTTAATAATGTCATCTGTAGACCATTTTTCAGTCTCGTCTTTAGGCTAATTTATAGTCTTCCCTGTCGACTATTTTTTAATTTTATCTATAAACAAATTTATGGACTCATCTGAAGACTAGATAATGGTTTCGTCTATGGAGTTATAAGTCCCGTCTTTTGTATTATTTTTATTTTTTTTTTTTTTTTTTTTTAATTTATAGTTTTATCTAAAGATTTTCTATAGACAAGTTAATTGTCTCTTCTAAACACTAGTTCTTGGTGTCATCTATACACTAAATTATAGTCTATTCTATAGAATAATTTATAGTCTCCTCTATAAACTGTTTTATAGTTTCTTCAATACATTAGTTTTTAGTCTCTTTTATAGATTAATTTATAGTCTAGACTAGAAATTAGTTTATACATTTGTCTATAGGCTGCTTTATAGTCTCGTCTGGAGAAAAGTTTCTGCTCTCATCCGAGGACTAGTTGATAGTCCCGTCTACAGACTTGATGATAGTCCCGTCTATAGACTAGTTGATAGTCCCGTCTATAGACTAGATGATAGTCCCGTCTATGGACTAGTTGATAGTCCCGTCTATATACTAGTTGATAGTCCCGTCTATAGACTAGTTGATAGTCCCGTCTATAGACTAGTTGATAGTCCCGTCTATAGACTAGTTGATAGTCCCGTCTATAGACTAGTTGATAGTCCCGTCTATAGACTGGTTGATGTCCTCCTCTATAGATTATAGTCAGAGCTATAAACTTATTTAATGTCTCGTCTACAGACTTGTTTGAAGTCTTGTCTATGAACTAGTTAATGTTATCTTCTATAAACTAGTTTATAGTCTCGTTTATATAACAGTTTACTATCTCGTCTATATAGTAGTTTGTGGTCTTATAGTCTTGTCTATAGAATGATATAAAGACTCGTGTATATTTGTAGACTCAATTGCAGAGCTGTTTATATTTTAAATTATAGAATATTTTATAGTCAATTTATGTTCTCTTTAGACTCGTTTATTTGTACCGCATTCTCTCTTGATTCATGTAATACATAAAAATATTGATATACATATTTTCAACACCTCCCTAATGTTTCACTTAGTAAATCTAATATACCTTTCAAAAAATATAGTTTATAGAAAATTTTCTAAAAATAAAAATTTCCAAGAATTAAATATTTTCCCCCAAATCGAATACAATTTAAAAAAATTGCATTTGTAACTTAAATAAATAGAAAATTCAATTTAAAAATTTTAACAAATATTTATTTTAAGTAAAAAGTCTTAAAAAATTAGTTATTTAGAATTTAATTTGCATATTTTTTTCAGTTCAACTTTATTTTCAATAAAAATAATTTAAAAAGTATTTAATTTGAAAAAAAAATATTTTATTAAATATTTACATAATTTTAAATATACAAATATAGAACAAGTGAGAATTTTATATTGGGCTAAGCCGAACCTTCAATACCCTCCACTACAAAGGGGTGTGATGTAAATACTCACTCACACATTAACTCTCAGACGTATAAAAAAATTGATCGATTTATTAGTGACAATTTTACGAAAGATTTTCGCTTGAACTTAGAGGTTGACTCAGATAAAGGTCTATATCTTTTAAAAAACTGAACAGATTTTGCTGGTTTTAAATTGAAAACTTCTCAGGACTTAAAGAAATACTCAGGCCAAATTTCATTGAGCTCTGGCAATAATTGTGGATGTGAGCGTGCCAACAACAGACAGTCGAACGGACATAGATATATCGACTCAGATTTTGATTTGATGCCAGAATATTAAACAGATGATTCCTTTTTAGTGCTTCACACGAAATATATTATATAATATTTGAAAATTACAAAGTCATTGCCAAATAAAAGGTAAAACGTTCACTTAAAAGGAGGTGAAATTGATGTGATTTTTACCTTAAAATGTTATATAACTGTATATATAAGAATAAGAATGTTTGTATGTGTGTGTGCGTGGCATTATAAATAATTAATTAAACTAAATTTAATCTTATTACGAAATTCTACATATCAACATACAAATTATTTGCATTTAACTTGCAGACATGATGAAATTGCTTAAATAACTTTATTAACCCTGGAATGCTCAAAAGGTCTTTTTTAAATATTAAGACGAAACTTTTTCGAAAGGCAAAACTTAATTCAGTTCTTACTCTCGATCTAATTACTAACAATAAAATATAATTGTATGTTCAGTAGCATTCCAGGGTTAATTTTGGAGCAAATCCTTTAGGTACATTCTTTTCATCGAAATTGTAAAATTACATTAATATAAATTTCTCATGAAATTCTTAAATAAATTAAACAAAAGAATTTTAGAAATTTCGACTTAATTCCAAACTTACATTCGGTGGAAGATACATTGACTTGTCTTATTATTCTATTACAGATCTCTATAAACTAAATCAGGATTATCGAATCCTTTTCTGAATTTTGCTTCTAACCATTCACCGCATTGTTTTGAAAGTTAAAGTTAAAAAAAAACTTTTTTCGTACAAATCACTTGGCGATAAGATCAAATTTCAAAAAAGGAGATAATTCAAAAAAGTAAGAACAATGTATTCGGCTAAGCCGAAACTTAAATATGATCCTCTACCCCTATCGATATAGAATTAATTTTAAAAATATTATTTAAAATAACGATATTTAACTAAAGTCATTTCCAGCAAAACAGCTTAAGGTATTTAAAATTTAATAGAAAAACACTGCAATATTTCCGGAAATAAAAAATATTTATAATTAACGGTAAATATTCTATTCCCTGCTGAAAATATTGCACTGTCAAATGGAATCGATTTCCGAAAATTAACCTGAAACTTTTGATATGCTAAATGGTTTGTCCGAAATTTAACTTATTAATAGCAGAGGCGTATGGCATTATAACTTAAAGAGATCGGATCCCATTATTTAAGGGTTCCATGGGTGGAATTGCAAAGGTTCAAATTGAGGTAACATTAATTCGATTTCAAGAAAGTTTGTGGAATCTTAGAGTGCCTGACGAGGCCTCTAAGGAACATATTGACACAATTTATTTATCTAAAAAGTTTTCAAGTTATTTGGATCAGAATTTTCAACTTTCAAAATTTCTCCATTAGATTGCGTCAGTTTTTTAATATAAATCCAAAACTAAAGCCCCGTCAAGATCATTCACGAATTTCAAAAATTCCAAAGCCTGAATCGTAAAACAAAATCCAGTTCTTAAAGCATTTATGCGCTTCAAATTACACGATAACTTGTATTTCCAGACCTCCAATAATTGACTCAAAGAATGGTTAGTTAGATAGTGAAATTGCATTTTTTTAAATTTCATGAAATTCAGCATTCGTAACTTTTAAAAATTTGAATGGGATCTTTGGTCATAATCCACGTTAAAAAATTTCAGTTTTAAGAAGTTGACTCAGATAAAAGGTCTATAACTTGTTTCCTACTTAACCCATTTCACCAATGAGCTCTGTCAGCTATTGTGAATGTAAGTGAGCCATCAACAGACAGATATGGTTACATCGATTCAGATTTTGATTTGAGCAAGAATATATACTTCATGCAAGTCAAAAATGATTCCTACAAACGGAATAACATAGTTTTATACCCTTGTAGTTGAAGAGATATAAAAACAAGCGCTCAGTCAAATTTGCCTACAAATCTCCTGATTTGGGATCCAGTTGAACAATTAGGAAATCCAAGAAAAAGTTATCTAAAGTGACATGAGAGTTCACATAAATTCAGCTGCAATGAAACCCATAAAAGAGATTATTAAATCTTTCTAACATGCATACGATATTGACCAGTGATCACAGAGGTTGTTGTAGAGAAGGTCCATAATGAAAAGTGTAATATATGAACATTTATCAGGTGCGATCGAGGGAGAACTTCGGAAAGTTTAAGTACGACAATTCATTTCACATCTAATGTGGGAAATTTTAATAAATGCAACATGTATGATCTTCATAAAGCAAACTGCCAACCAGATGATCTCTTTCATTGCATACGCCAAGATGTTAGAGTGAAGAGTTTTCACCCCAGTTCGATAGAAAGATTCACCGTTCTTAAGCAAAATTGTTTGCTGGATTTATTTATAGCGTTTGCAAGAAAATCTAATTATTCTTATGATCGCCTTCCACATAATCTTTATGATCTCTTTGCATTTCCTGTTTTTGAATCCAATGGTCTGGGACAAACTAAGATCTGACAGAACATTAAATTTTAAAGGAAAGTTGCAGTCTTCTAACATGCTTATGTATTAGACAGAGAGTTAGTAACAGTGATCACTAAATTTAGAGCAGGAAGTATCCATCATGCAGTATCCTAATACATACTTCAACACAAAGAGTCGCCCGATATTGAACAGGAACAGGATTATTGATATGATAATTGTTCTGTTCTGCGTCATCCTTAGAATGTGTAACAGAATTTTCGATCTGGAAGGAGCAAACAGCTTTCCAACTAGATGGTCTATTATATTGCGGTACGCAAGGAACTCGGTTGTTCGAATGAGCGCTTTACCAAATTAACCCAATGCACAAAAGACTTTCCATCATTTTCGGAAATTTCCGAAGAAATCGTAGCCCAGCCAATCTGTAGCTAAGCAGTCACCTGACTGCTCCGCAGTTATAGGAATACTAATTCTCATAAGACGTAAAGCAGGAATTACAGGGATTTAAATGCATCTGCATAAATTTCAGGGTTTCCTAAACAGAAGGCTCACAAGACGTTCCATATGGTTCCTAAGATGGATATATGAAAGCAACAATTCTTTCTAAAGTTCTAAATGTATTTTTATGTCGTTAAGTGAAATTTTGGAAAGCGAACCATGATTAAAGTGTGTGAATAGAACATGTCCTTGTTAAAAGTGATATTCCATCCCGAATTATTGTCAATGGAGGAGCCCAATACCGTTCAGTCTTGCTGTTTTTAATACTTCCAAATGTTGTTTGATAGAAGATCTTACAATAACAGCACCTTCACAAAATGATCGCTTCAAAGACTTAACTTCACAAAAATTTCTCTCATTCCTTTTTCAAATCCAATTTTCGTTTATTTAATTCCCTAAAACCTCTCATTATTCCTAAAGTTTCGAACATTAAATTACTGTATTGCTGGCAAATGTATCTGCATTAATATTTAAAATTTCGTTAAAGTCTATTGGTTGCAGCAAAACTACTGCAACATACTTTAAAAATGTATTAGAGGAAGAAAATGTTGTTGCTGTTGTTGGTAAATTGCAATGACATGCAATTATTAGCTGCCATATTCTCTTCACTCACAAATGAGAGTACTTTTTAGCCTGTTTATGCATTTGCAGAGACTCTCACTGAAGAGGAATGCGAAAGCGACCCATAATTTCAACAACAACAACTGACAAACTCTTAATATTAAAGTGAATTTCACTTTTAAACAGTAGATTTTAAGCTAATTTTAGGCTGGTAAATTTAAAGGTTTTGCAATATAACATATACAGTATGATGTAAAAGTAATGTAACCCTTAAATTAACTGTAATAATTATTATGCAAAATTGAAATTTAATTTTGAAAAAAAAACAACAACATATTTTCAATTCATTTGTTGTTTACTTTTAAATAGGAAATTTAATATTTTTTTAACTCACTGTATTAGTTCATTGAATGCATGAGTAGTGTGTAGGTTAGTTTTTGTTTTTTCGAAAATTTCCTGAGTACTTCACTTCACTACATTCACCAAACTAAACTGAACTTTCCTTCCGTCTTCTGTTAATACAAAATAATGTTTATTTGTGTATATGTATGTGTGTTTGTGTTTTTTGACACACATACACACTTAACTAACTAACGGTTGTTATCTTGTGTTTCTAATGTTAGATTTTGTTGTTATTATTGTATTTGAAATCTATAAGTATGTGTTTATATGCGAGTAAGTATGTTTGCAGATCCTTAAACATTATTAGTCCGAGACTAAAACATACAATTATGTGCATTTATTTATTAGTAAAAGCCACACGGTTCCAAAATATTCCTAAAAAAGGGAAATTATGGGAAAATGTACTTTTTAAGTGAAAATCATTAAGTAAATTTCTTTAAAGAGGATTTTTTTTTATAAAACTCTCTTGCAGCGGAAATTTTCTATAGAAAGATATTTCTCTGGATGAGGAAATTTTCCTATAGGAAAATATTCTATTGGATGGGAAAATTTTCTATACGAAAATATTCCTATAAAGGAAAATTTTTTCTAAATAAAAAAATTCCTTTAGAAAAGCGGAAATTTTATATATAAAATATTTCCTCTAGAAAAGGGAAATTTTCTTTATAAATTCCTCAGAAAGAGGGAATTTTAAATATAGCAAAGTCCTCTGGAAGAGGAAAGAACTGTTTTGTCTTCTGTAATATGTGTGGATGTAAGTGTGTGTATTCGAGTGTATTAGTGCGTGTTTGATATTTTCCATTTTCCTAACTGTTGTTTTACTTGAATGGTTGTGTTGACTGCCTGTGCGTGTCACCACTGATGATGAATGTTGTTGGCTTTTGGGCTAATTTGCCACATAAATACAAAAACAACACTCATGTTAATGTTACTATAACTTTTGCTATTATTGTTGTTGTTGCAAGTACTTTTATTTGTGCCTCATTTGTTGTTTTTTGCAATATTTAGTCATTGTACTTTGAACTCTAAAATGGAAATATGAAACTAAATTTTTTTCTCTTTCAAATAAAAACTAAAAATAAACTTTAATGAAGGAAACTTTCCTAAAAGAGGGAAAATAATTTTCAATGATTTTTTTTTTCAGAAAATGATGAAAATATTTAATATTCACTATTTTCTCCTTTTACTATTCAATATTAAAAGGGATTCGGGAAATTATTGTCTATTTTGAGTATTTGTCTAAATTTTTGTACATTTGAGTGTTTTTTGCATTTTCAACTCTAATTAGCATTTCAATGCGGCTTTTGTTTTAAATTTTCAAAAATCTCGTTTCCATTTTAATGTCTCTGTTTTATGTTGTTCTTGTTGTTTTTGTTGTTCTGAAGTTTAGATTCGTTTTATTTAGATTTTCATTTTTACCTCAACTGAATGTTAAAAACGCTAAAATTTTGGTGGCAACAAAGAATTTGCCACAGAACAGAAAACAAACCAACACACACACACACACACATATACTAATTTGAAGAATAATAGAAATGCAAATAAACACTCTTACCATGGTATTGGTAAAAGTATTGGTATACATTCACACAAACACACACATAAACACACTTAAACACATTTGCATTTAAAGTTTATTAACAAACAAAGAATTCTAATTTTAGTTTAAGTCGTCAAGTTGTTTTGAAAATCAAACAGAAAAACTCATTTTGTAATTTCAACAAAACGACAAAAGGAGTTTAATTAAAATCGATATTTTTCTGAAGACAAAAACTTATTGAAAAAGACATACAACAGGGAAATTTAAAGGAAATTT
Organism: Cochliomyia hominivorax; assembly: GCA_004302925.2. Lineage (NCBI taxonomy): Eukaryota > Metazoa > Arthropoda > Insecta > Diptera > Calliphoridae > Cochliomyia > Cochliomyia hominivorax. The sequence continues at coordinate 36,510,557 of PYHX02000467.1, read as the reverse complement.
CCTATAAAAAACATTTCAAATAATATTTCCTATAAAAAGGAAATTTAAAAAAAATCCCAAAAAAAAACTATTTTAGGAAAATTTCCTACTAAAAGGGAATTTTAAGAAAATTTCCCATAAAAAATCAATTTTAATAAAAATTTTTATAATAATAAAATTTGTTTAGAAATGAAATTTTTACAAAACTTTTTTAGAAAGGAAATTTTTAGAAAATTTCCTATAAAAAGATATTTTTTTGAAAGGAAATCAAAAAAATTTCTTATAAAAAGAATATTTTTAGAAACATTTTTAAGAAAGGAAATTAAAAAAACTTCCTATAAAAAAGTTATTTTTTTAGAAAGGAAATTTTTAAAAAATTTCCTATAAAAAAATATCATTTAGGAAAATTTGTTATAAAAATAGAAACATTTTTTAGAAAGGAAATTAAAAAAATCATATAAAAAAGATATTTTTTTTGGAAATGAAATTTTTAAAAAATTTCCTATAAAAAAGATAATGTAGAATTTCCTATAAAAAGGATATTTTTAGAAATATTTTTTTAAAAAGGAAATTTTCATAAAAATTTTATAGCAATGGAAAGTATGTTTTTTCAAATTTCTTTCTGAATGAAAATGTAATTTTCTTTGTAAAAAAGGAAATTTTAAAAGAAAATTTCTATAAAAAAGAATATTTCCTTTAGAAAGGAAATTTTAATAAAATTTCTTATAAAAAGGAAATTTTAATAAAATTTCCTTAAATTGAAATTTTAAGAATATTTCCCATAATAAGAAAAATTTAAGGAAAGAATTAAGGAAATTAAAATTTTCCTATAAAAAGAAAATATAAAAAAATTTCCCATAAACAAAATTGTAAAAAATTTATCTGTAAAAAAAATTATAGAAATTTTCGTTATAAAAGCAAAACATTATATAAAATTTTCTTGAAAACGGGAATTGCACGAACTTTTCCTTTGAATAGGAAATTTTATCAAAGAATACATTTTGTAAAAAATTTCGTCTCAAAAGGAAATTTTAAGAAATTTTTCTAATTTTATTTTTAGCAAATTTGCTATAAAAAGAATTTTTTAGCAATTTTTTTAATTAAAAGGGAAATTTTAAAGAAAATTTCCAAATTTAAAGGTAATTTGGGGAGGCCATCAAGACAATGGAACAAATCCTATGTTACTGCCTAAAATTTGTAGCATCGAGATTCCATAATTTGAAGCATGATACAATATCAGATATAACTCACTTCCCATGAATTATCGATTCTTATATATGATTACTTAGGTATATGCCATGGGATTCCATTATCTAACAACACCAAATATTTGGTTATTATTATCAGTAGTAAATGTAGCGATTACAAGTCCCATATGACTATGATGACATAGGTGAAATGCGATGACTAAGAATGTCCATCGAAAAGGACGTTGATTATAGTTGCGTTGCGGACGTCCTGATTATAGTTGCAATTTCAAGAATGACATTACAGATGGTCTAGCCAAGCATGGTGTCATGCTTTGTGATAAGTGCATAGACCAGCTCGTTCGACTTCCTCTGGAATGCTGAAGGAGCCTTTGGGGATTAAATATATGAAATAGTGCAGTCGATATGGTTAATTGAATTAACATGTTGCACATGACCTTGCTACGACATTCAAAAGAATAGGAAATTATCTGATTACAATAGAAATCTGTTTAGACTGCTGGTGTCGATTATAACAGAACATTGTGCTTTAAGAACCCATGTGAGAAGGGTGGCCCACATTAGTTTCTGTCGCAGTTTTTCATCTAGTCCACTTATAAAAAGTTTACTGTTCTTGTAGGTAACACAACGGTATCAGCTACACAAGGAAATAAGTGAGACCTCGGATCTAACTACTATACCATGAGACCATGGTTGGTCTCCCCATCTTCAATCTACCATAAATAAAGTTAAATTTTCTTTTTGTTTCTGTTTAATTGCATTAACTCAATAATAATTTATTATTGATCTTGAATTCTACTTAAAAATTAAAATAATAACAAGTAAGAATGCTATATTCGGCTATGCCGAATCTTAAATACCCTCCACCACAAATTCGTGTAAAGTTAATACGTTAGGTTCCATAGACACACATATACTCACAAATGTATATAACACAGAAATACTTAATTAGTCATAAAATTAGCTACAATTTAAGCTATAAAATTTTTCTATTAACTGCCTTTTTTCTACCAATTTTCATTGAGCTCTGTTAATTTTTGCGGATGTGAGCAGACAAAGAGATTGACGAAAATCGATTGAGATTTTGACTTGATGCAAGAATATATACATTATGGGGTCTGAAATAATTCATTCTTAGCGTTACACACAGAATGACAAAGTTAATATTCTCTCTCTACCACTTGTACTGTGGAGCGTATAAAAACAAAAAATATGCTTGTTATAAGCTCAAAACTATTTTCCGGGAAGGGTCTTATATGTAGCTCCCATATAAGACCCCTTCCCGAAGTTTGGACCAAGATTGTTCATATTTATAATATACTTTGATTATAGTTAGAAAAATCATTGTGCTAAATTTTAATGGAATTGATCTTTATTTAAATGTTTTATAAACTCTAATCCGTTTTCCGGAAAATCCCGTTATAAGGGAGCTATAGGAAAATTTGGACCGATACAGGGCAAATTAATATAATATCTTCAGAACAGTTAGCAAAATAATTGTGTCGACTTTCAGTAGAATTGGTCTTTATTTACTCGGGAAGGGGCGTTATAATGGAGCTATATCATAATATGGACCCACAATACAATAGAATTGGTTCAAATCTAAAAGTATTATAAGCTGTAAATCATATTCCGGGAAGGGGCCTTATATGGGAGCTATATCAAAATATGGACCCATGTAAATAAAACTTAATACATATATTTAAAATAGCTAGAAAATCAATTGTGCTAAATTTCAAAAGAATTGGTTCAAATTTAAAAGTGTTATAAGCTGTAAATCATATTCCGGGAAGAGGCCTTATATGGGAGCTATATCAAAATATGGACCCATGTTAATAAATTTTATAGTATATATTTAAAATAGTTAAAACAATAATTGTGCCAAATTTCAAAAGAATTGCTTCAAATTTAAGAGTTTTATGAGCTATAAATCACATTCCGGGAAGGGGCCTTATATGGGAGCTATATCAAAATACGGACCCATGTGAATAAAATTTATAGTATATATTTAAAATGGTAAAAAAATTATTTGTGCCAAATTTCAATAGAATTGGTTCCAATTTAAGTGTTTTATGAGCTATAAATCAAATTCCGGGAAGGGGCCTTATATGGGAGCTATATCAAAATATGGATCCATATTAATAAAATTCACAATATATATTTAAAATAGTTGAAACAATAATTGTGCCAAATTTCAAAAGAATTAGTTCAAATTTAAAAGTTTTATAAGCTATAAATCATATTCCGGGAAAGTCCTTATATGGGAGCTATATCAAAATATGGACCCATGTTAATATAATTTGTAACATATATTTAAAATAGCTAGAAAATCAGTTGTGCCAAATTTCAAAAGAATTGGTTCAAATTTAAGAGTTTTATGAGCTATAAATCAAATTCCGGGAAGGGGCCTTATATGGGAGCTATATCAAAATATGGACCCATGTAAATAAAAGTTAATACATATATTTAAAATAGCTAGAAAATCAATTGTGCTAAATTTCAAAAGAATTGGTTCAAATTTAAAAGTGTTATAAGCTGTAAATCATATTCCTGGAAGGGGCCTTATATGGGAGCTATATCAAAATACGGACCCATGTGAATAAAATTTATAGTATATATTTAAAATAGTTAAACAATTATTTGTGCCAAATTTCAATAGAATTGGTTCCAATTTAAGAGTTTTATGAGCTATAAATCAAATTCCGGGAAGGGGCCTTATATGGGAGCTATATCAAAATATGGGTCCATATTAATAAAATTCACAATATATATTTAAAATAGTTGAAACAATAATTGTGCCAAATTTCATAAGAATTAGTTCAAATTTAAAAGTTTTATAAGCTATAAATCATATTCCGGGAAAGTCCTTATATGGGAGCTATATCAAAATATGGACCCATCTTAATATAATTTATAACATATATTTAAAATGGCTAGGAAATAAGTTGTGCCAAATTTCAATAGAATTGGTTCAAATTTAAGAGTTTTATGAGCTATAAATCACATTCCGGGAAGGGGCCTTATATGGGAGCTATATCAAAATACGGACCCATGTAAATAAAATTTATAGTATATATTTAAAATAGTTAAACAATTATTTGTGCCAAATTTCAATAGAATTGGTTCCAATTTAAGAGTTTTATGAGCTATAAATCATATTCCGGGAAATGGCGTTATATGGGAGCTATATCAAAATATGGACCAATGTTAATAAAATTTATAACATATATTAAGAATGGTTTAAAAATTAGTTGTGACAAATTTCAGTAAATTATCTTAAAAATTGCGGTCCATATGACACAAAGAGTTTGGGGTGTATCAAAATTTTGCATATTATAGCCTATAACTTTTTTCCGGTTAATCAGATTTTGATAATTTTTGGCACGATGATGAAGCACGTGTAATTGTATGCTAAAATTAATTTTTGGTTTTAGTCCAATTACATTTTTAGAAGAAATTATAAGAGTTCATTTTTGAAATTTTGAGGTTGTTTCAGATATCGGTCTATAACTTCCTTGCTTATAAACCGATATAGCTGGTTTTAAATAGCAAACTGCTTAGGACAATAACAAATAATGTGGCCAAGTTTTATTGAATTCGGTCAATTATTCTAGGCGTGAGAATGTTTCCAACAGACAGACAGACGGACAGACGGACAGACGGACATAGCTAAATCGACTCAGTTTTTGATTTGATGCAATAATATATATACATTGTTGGGTCTGAGATGATTCCTTCTTGGCGTTACATACAGAATGACAAACTTAATATACCCTCACCACTTGTGGTGGTGGAGGGTATAAAAATTAATTCCTTTTTATTGTTGTTGTTGTTGTTATTGTTCTCAAGAAGTAAAATCCCTGAAATTGTTAACTTTTAAGCTTAAAATAATTTCCATAACAAATAATATTATTTTATTTGTATTAATTATTTATTCGCTCATTCTTTCATAACAACTGTTGCTAAAATTATAATACATACACAGTTACACTTACATACATACATACTTATACATTGCTATTAAACACACATACATATTTACTTAAATTTCCCTACATAAATTAATAAAAACAAATAATGAAATTTACTTATATACACGCATATGTACACACACACATACTCTTATACATGTGTAGATGCATACATACAAACATGTGTAAACAAAAATATGTAGTTACAAATACATAGAAAACATTTTTGGTTTATTCTGGCTTTTATGGTTAAAATGCCTGTTTGTGGTTCAAAACCGGCAGATGCTGTTAACAAACCAAAGTTTTAATCTTCCTTTTGTAATACTCTTACTCTTCACTTCACTTCATTTCACTTCCCTTTCCCATTGTTTCATTTCCTTATAGTTAACTATACATGTATGAGTTTATTCATGTGCATTAAGAAGGTCAATTTCATACATTTATCCTGGAATAAATTTATTTTTGAGTTTTTTGAGTTCAGGATTTAAGTTATGTTTGTTTGTTTGTGCTTTAAAGGAAACGAAAGTTGTTAGTTTTCATTTCCTGTAATTTATAAACAAAAAATTTTGTTTTGGAAAACTAAATATTTATATTACATTTCAATACGTAAATATGAAAATTACCTTAATTCGTAAATGAAACAATTACATTGGAATTATAGTTATAAGAGAACTTCAAATGCAAGAGAGAGAGAGGGAGAGAGAATTAGAGAGAGAAACAAGTAGATAATATGGTCATTGGTGTATTCAAATTAATTATACAACCTGGTGTTTCAAAATAGAAAATTTTACTTATGTATGCCAGAGTTTTCATATATGTTTATGTGTTGGTGTGTGTGTGTGTATGTATTTCAAGAGGTATAAAAGCAGAATAAATCAAAATTCTTTATGATGAAGGACATGCTTTATGAGAATTATTCGGTATTTATTGTTTTAATGAGCTAATGCTTCATAATGAGTCTAATCTTTGAGAAAAGAAAGTTATTCAAATCGATTAGAAGTTGTGGACGTTTGAATATTAAATTTGGGGGAAGAATGATAGAAAATATATAATTAAGGAGCTTATTTTCCTTATATATCAGGATTTAAAAGTATTACATTATGATCAGATTTCACCATTGTAAATAAATAAGTTTTGCAAGTTTTATGAGTTTGGAATCCCGTTCCTGAAGGACATTTATATGGCAATAACCTAAAAAATAGACCGAACATGACCAATTCGAATAGGTTTGTTCCAAGGGGATAAGCTAATAATATATGCCAAATTTTATCAAGATTTCTCTTAAATTGCGGGCTGCACAGTATTCACAATGTTTAACTGGAAAGTCTGATGGACAGACAGACAGACGGACGGACATTGTTAAATCGGCTCAGAAAGTGATTCTGTGTCGTTCAGTAGACTAAAAGGTAGATATAATACCATTTTTTCCTATATGTTAAAAACATTAGCACAAACACATAAAAATTCATACACAAAATTCTAATCCGAATTATGATTTATAGTAAATATATGTGGAAAATGTTCAAATTTTGCTAAAGAGGACCAAGTTTAAGTTAATTTTTTAATATTTGAAATAAAATATTTATATGGTTATTTCATATCGTTGGAAAGGTTGTTACCTGAAAAATAATAATTCATTTATAAAAAGTTAACAAAACTAAATTCCCTTAATAAATTTTTCAAAAAATCCAATTTTTTTATTTTCGTGAAAAAAATTAAAATTTCACCTTAAATAAAATCTACATAAATAAAGCTACTATTACGAAATTTGCCTATAATAAGGTCAAAATTGTGTCTCATACAAAACTATAAAAAGATTCCTAATGTTTGTTTCCAAATACCCAAAACAGTAATTTGGGGAAAAATCTTTCCAAAAATTCTCTATATTCAGTAAATAGATCACTCAGTTGTTATGCAGGATTCGATCCCTTACAAAACTTTTGAGTACATAGCAAACATATGTAGGTATAAAATAGGGAAACTTTATTTTTAATACAAGCTTTAACATTTCATTTATTTTTCAAAAACTAAAGAACAATCTTTTTAAAAAATTCATGAAATTCAGACTTGTTTCATTCAACAATATTAAGTTGTTTCAAAGTTACAGAATTAAATAAAAAACTAACGTTTTTGAACCACTGTGCAGCGTGACACGGGTAGCGAGACAGACGGATGGACAGTTATTAGAAATTGGGAGAAGAATTCGAAGTATCTGAAGTGATTCAAAAACAATCAAAAGAAAACATGAATCATGAACAACAGTATATACTTTCCGATCAGATTAAGCTTTATATAAAGATAATAAACTGGGCCCACCGTAGTGTACAGCAAATAAAAATTTTCAAAAAGCTCTGTAGTTTTTGTAGCGTTAAAGGTATATTTAATGAAATTTCACATGGTTTGAGCTGAGGTTTTTTTCGATTGGAGTTGAAGTATTTAAGGCCCTTATGTAATCAGGGGCGTAGTCGGTGACCTTTCAAATTTGGCTACCGAAATTTTTGAATTGAGGAATTCAAATGAAGAGTTTGTAATTTCAACAACTTTCATTTAAGACCCTCATAATTATTCTTCATGGTATGAGAAGATTAACTGATTGTGCCATGTCCGACTGACCGTTCGTGTGTCAATTGAACCAAAATGGTTTCACAAAATTTCGCAATTAAAATTCAGTGAAATTCAATGGGGGAGATATAAGCGAAAAATTGGAAGTACCTCAAAATTGTTTACGGATTTTTTTTTTTTTTTTTTTGAGGTTTTTAGAGTTAGATTTCATATACATTAGCAGATTTTTAAGCTGACGTCAAAAACCTACTTAGACCATTAAAGTTTCCGAGATATGAGCGAAAACTTAATCTGATGTTCACGTAACAGCTACTGACTTAATTGTTATGCAGAAAATTTATCAATTTTATTCTCGATTTTTTATTTAATTTTCATTTGGGTTCACAAATAACCGAGATATTAACAATTCTTTATTTTATTTATAGTTGTTGTTGGATGTCGTATTGACACCAATTAATGTTTTCGATATTTTTTGCGTTCAATGTAAGACAGAAACTTTACTTTTCAGAAAAGTATCGGGAATAATTGTAAAAATTTTTGAGCTAAAACCATCACACAAATCGGTCCATTAATTTCCGACATTTAGACAAAATATTTGTAATATTTAACCTTAACTGGAATCCATAAAAATTGAGATGTTATTATGAAATTTGAATATTACAGGCATAGAATTGTCCTTTATGCAGGACTGTAAAACGGATTCTCACTTCTTCACTCCAAAATACCCAAAATTCCAACTCGGAAAAAAATTTTCAAAATGTTGACTTTTTTCAGTAAATTGTTCTCTCTTTCGTTATTAAAGGTTTGGCCCATTTTAGATTTAGATTTGAACAAAAAGGGGGCACCAAGTTCAAAATATCTCTTAAAATATAAGAGTAAACGTATATGAAAACTTCTTTTTTATAGAAATTTTTTAATTTCATTGTAAAATATTTAACAGTTCAAATTTGATTTTATCAAATTTCAAAATCGTAAAACTGTTAAAATAACATCCAATAATTTTGAAACTTTATTTAAAAAGAAAAAAAGCTTTCACAAGTTTTTCTTCATTAAAAAATATAACGTTATTTTTCTTATTCTATAATTTATAAACTTTTTAAAATTCCGAAATCATTAAACCGTTAAAATAACATCCAATGGCTTTCAAACTTTATGTAAAAATAAAAAAGCTTTCCCTGTAAAAGCTTTCGAAAAATAAACTACGATTTTCATGCTGCAACAATTGTGTATTTTCAGTCATGGATGACATCATTTTCTTGTTTGTTGCTTTCAAAACAGGAAAAATAATTACAAACAGCTGCCATAGCATTTATCACACCCCCAAAATACACATCCATCTTTTATATTTTCCGGAAAGCTCTTTTCATTGTTGTTTTAGGAACAAACATAAACAATTTCTAGTGAAGAAAAGTGCGCCAAAAATGTTTGGCCAACTAAAAGAGAGAAGATTATGTTCTTGCTCTCACTCTGCTCTCCAGGAACATAGACAGAGAGATTTGCTCTCTCTCTCTCACTCTCTTTGTATTAATAGCTTTATTGCTTGTTTTGTATTGTTTATGTATTTATTTGTGTGTTTTTTTTCTCATACAGGATGTGGGTCAAATATAGTTTAGTTTGGAATCCAAAAAAAAGTACCGAAATCATATAAACAGTTGTTTAACGGTTGTTGAGAGAAAACGTACTCTTTTCGAGAGTCTAAACGGTTTTAGGCGAAAATCTTTAATGTTAATTAATCAATAAAAATTAAAAAAAGAAAAGAAAACAAGAGGAAAAATTAACAACAAATTGAAATAAAATTTTGAAAATTAAGAAAAAAAGTTTGAAAAAATTGTTTGAAAATTAAGAAAAAAAGTTTGAAAAAAATTTTGAAAATTCTAAAAACAAGATTTTAACCAAAAAGTAAAAAAAATCAACATATTGTGAAAAGTGTCTTAATCAAATCAGGTGTGTGTATGTGTTTCTTAATAAATTTGAAATTTTATTAAAAAAAATGCTGAAAACCTTGATCCTTGACTAAAAAGGGTTCAAAAATCATCTGAAATGATTTCACTTAAATGTTCATTTTTTATTTTTGTGTTGGAAATCTTGTAAATTTTTCATTTTTATGTGAAAGAGAAAAATCATCTTCCTCCCTTAAACTTGATTATACATTTTATTACAACGTAGTTTGTTGTAGTTGTTGTTGGATTTTCTTTTTCCTTTCAGTATTAGTCAGCTTTTGTTTATTCTATAAAATTATATCCTCCAAAAAAGAGGTAAAGAGACTGAGTTGTAGACAATTTATATCATGTCAATGTTAATAAAAAAAGAAATGCGGAATACAAAGACAAGATTTCCCAAACTGTTTGATGAAAGCTTAAATGAATAAAATGATTTTTATCATTTTAATTAAAATATAAATATTTTATGTGATTTTTTAATATCCTTAAGGTTCAATGAATTTTCTATAAACAAAAATGTTTATTTTAATTTAGAAAAATTTTTAATATTTTAAAAAATTTGTCACAATCTATAACATCCAAATGGCTCAATCGATTTCATTTAAATTTCACACAGTGAAAGTAGAGAACTTAATGAGTTTAAAGTCACTCTAATAAACATCTATAAAATCGTATAAGATATAATAAATCTCAAACGCTTTAATTACTTTTTTAAACCAAAATGTCCCAATTTAAGACCCTAAGGACCGGTCCCTGTTAAGACTATAAGCACCAAGCTTAAAATTTAAACTTGTCTACACTTCTCCTTTCACTATGTTAAATTTCATTGAAATCGGTCTAGCCGTTCCGAAATTAGAATACTTTTTTGCATTTAATTTCTCTTATAAAATACGGTGCGTATGATTAATATTAATTCTAAGTATTTTTACAAATTAATTCATTTCGCGAAGAAATTTTAGATTTAAATTTATAAATGTTGTTTAAACTTAAGTCAGTTTTATTAATTTGGAGACCAAATACTAAGAAATGTCACCTCAAGGAGACTTAGGTGATAAATACAATTTGACGACTAAAAAAAATATTGAAATCCCTTGGACCCACTTAAGACTTTCATCACTTCAAAAATGTCCTGAGTTTTTATCAAAATATATTTAGTACTTTTAAGGTTGCAGAATTAATTCTTATGGAACGTTAAGATGTCCTCGAGCCCTCGCGACCCTCGTACAACTTGGTTCTATAATATCAAATTGATATCAACTTTAATACTTTTGAAAGAGTTAAAAAGTTTTTCAAAAGGCTTTGTAGCCAATTTTACAATTTATTCAATCTGAATAGTTTTTAATATCACTATAACCTGAGGTGTCTCACTTAAGAAACCTACAAACCGGTTCCCGTTTAGTCTTTAAAGTTCAGCGAGAAAACTTAAGCTTGTCCATACTTATACTCTCACTGTGTGAATTTTTATTGAAATCGATTTAGTCGTTTTGAAATGAGAGACTTTTTTCAATTTCAAACACGGTGCGTATAATTAATATTAATTTTGAGTATTTTTAAAAATAATTTAATTTCAAGATAAAATCCAAGATATAGAATTACATAACGTTCTACAATTATGTTTAAACTGGAGTCAGTTTTATAAATTTAGAGATCTTTTAATAGTAAAATTCATCTAAAGCCAGAATTTTCGATAAATTTGCTATAAAACAAAAAACAATGTAAACATTTGGGGTTTAAACGAAAAGTGACCAATTTTGGAAATCCACCCTCCATTCCCTGCATTCACTTAGGATTTGTTTTCCTCTAAATCTAATGTATTTTCATCATAATTTGTTCAGTCACTACAACGTTAAAGAATTATTTTCAAAATATTTTTATATACCGTTTTCTAGGAATATGGTACGACCCTCGTACATGATTCTATTAATAATACATGGTTAATAATAACTTTTATATATTTTACGATATAGACAATCTGAATATTGGTCCACTTTACAACCCTAAGAACGAAATATCTATTTGAAAATTATATATATTTTATCGGATCCATATAGATATGGATCCGATAAACCATCAAGTTCTAAATACTCAAATAATCATGTTGAAAATCTCATTAACTATAAGAGATATCTCACACATACAAGCATACTTTTTATAGGAATTATAAGGACCCTGACATATGAAATATTTTTTTTATAAAATTATAAATGAAGTTTAAATTTTCATACATTTAGTAACTAATTTGGGAGCTACAATCCTCGTGATCTGGATCCATTCAACTCAATTGAAAAGCACTTCAAGTTCATTCACATAAAATTTCATCAAAATACATTCAATAGAGTCAAACTTATAGAAATATTTCCAAAAAAAACTTTTTTGGTATCAATGTGGGATCCTGGTACAATTTATGCTTGAATAAAATTTAACTCAGCACGATATTTTTCTAATGCTAAGATTTATGCAGTTAAAAATACCTCTTCTGGACGATTTTATAAACGATTTTGTGATCCAATATTTTTATGAATCGAGGTATTCAAATTAAGGACCCTATAGAGCGACTCTGATTAGGTTTAGGAGATCTAAGTTTAAAATCTAAACACATCTGCACTTCTACTATTATTGTGTGAATACATATTAAAATCGTTTAAGCAGTTCGGAAATGCGAGACCTATAATCCACTTAATTTTTTTTTCAGAAATACGGTGCGTATGACTGATATTAATTCTGAGTTACTTTAGAAATACTTGAATTTCATGGAAAAACCTTAAATTGCGATTAATAAAATGTTCTACAAATATTTTCTAAACTTAATCAGTATTATTTAAATATAGACTAAATATTCACAAATACCACCATAATGCTAATATTTGCTACAAAATGGGACATTAACTTCTAACTTTTAGGAAACATTTAAGAATCTCATCCAAAACTAGACTATAAAAATAAATATAAGATTTGATTTGGCGTCATACAACAATCGTTGTATATATTTTATATATATATTTAAGTACATATTTATATAAGAGACCAACAGTCTGGAAAGTGATAAATAATGTTAGAATCACAAAAATCACAATCAAGAGGCAGCTGTTCAAAATTGAAAGATATGGATTAATGACATATAATTTATTTAATTTTGAAATACTTAAGTCTTTTTGGAAAACAATTTCAAAAGTTATGGAAATTCATTTAACTACTTTCCCAACCACCAGTAATCTAAAATGGAGACAGTCTTCACAACTTTTCTTTTTATTTCGTTTAAATATAACTTCTTTTACCATAAAACAATTCTTGAGGTTAAGTCACATTTTATTTTATTATCACACTCATGTTTCTTACTTTCCAAATTAAAACCCAAACTTCATCATCTTCAAAAAGAGACTTCAGACTTTTGGTCTAGTCTGGCATGACGTTTCATTCTTTTGTTCCTTTTCGTCCTTTTGCTCTTTAGCAACTTGATTATGTTGGCAAATTCTTGTCTGTGTTTGCAAAAAAATCTCCTTTAAATAAAACTAAAATTTAACAAGGACTAAGCCAAAATAGGCCTAAGCCGAATCTTCAATACCCTCCACCATAAATTCATGCGAAGTAAATACTTTATATTTCGTACATACACACACACACACAGAAATGTATACATTATATTAACGTTTTTCACAATTATAAAACGGGAATATAACATTTTATTCTACTGAACCGATTTTGATCATTTTCGGAATATTAAATAAAGTTCACATAACTTAAAATTATGGTAAAATTTCATTCTAATTTAAACGATCGATGTATAATTAACAAATTTACGAAAGTTCTTCGCTTGAACTTAGAGGTTGCCTCAGATATCGGTCTATATCTTTCACTGATTTTGCTGGGTTTGAACAGGAAACCTCTCAGGACTACAAGAAATACTTAGAAAAAATTTTAAATTTTTGTGAAAGTGAGCGTGTTAACAACAGACAGACAGACGGACATAGCTAAATCGACTCAGATGATATATACATTATGACAACTAAAATGATTCCTTGTTAACGTTACACACGAAATAACAAATAACATTCACCACTTTTGTTAGTGGAGGGTGTAAAAAGCATTTTATTTAAGTTTTGTTTATATAAAGTTTTTTTTTCAGTTCACAAATTAAAAGCACAACATGTGTATCACTTAAATTCTCGAGAATGACATTTACATTTAAGAAATTTCAAAGAAACAGATTTTAGTTTTTCAAATTGTTTTCCTAAAGGTATTTTGGAAATGAAATAAAAAATATTTTTACGTGTTTTCCAGGTATGTTTTACGTAAGTCCTTTTTAAGGATATAAAAGGAATAAAAGGATAAGAGAAATAATATGATAAAAAAGTTGTAAACAATTTTATGGTTTTTAGAAAGATTTAAATTGAATTAAAAGATTTGAAATATTTAAGTGAGACTTTTTTGAATTTAATTTCACTTGTTTTGACATTTAATTTCACTTTGAGTCCTAATTTAAGTTAAAATTTGGAAAAATGAACTAAAATGATAAGTAATCCTAATTGTCCCTTAAGATTTTGAAAAGAAATCTAAACAGCGATTAAGACCAACTATATAATACCCAACATTTTAAAGCAGTCCCAATAAATTATGCAACGACCCTCGTAGAACTTGATTTTACGATTTATGCCTGTAAAAAATACACCTTTTTAATTATTTTCATTTTAAAAAAATGCGAAATTTATTCCATTTGATTTGATTTATCTCAAAAAATCGGGGTTCTATGAGCCTCTTTGTGAAAATTATGGACCGATCCTCGTTAAATTAGGTACAATATTCTCTTTATATTTAAATGTTAAATGGATGGAATATTATCTACTCTAATACTATTTTTTTAATTATGGACTATAAAAGAATTTTAGGAATCGAAACTATATGGGAGCTATAGAAAATTGTGCACCGATCTTTTTGGCATATGGATTTAGACTAATACATTTACACCAAATTTAATTAAAATAGTTTCATATTTGAAAGTTTTAAAAACTTAAGATCCCATTTCGGGAGATCACTCTTATGGGAGTTAATTGAAATATTGGACCGATCATTTCCACATTCAATAAGTTCCATTTTTGGTCCAAAAAGAAAACTATTTGTACCAAATTTAAACAATTTATCTCCAAAATTACAAGCTATAGAGTGTTCGCACCATTGGCATGGACAGCTAGACAAGCAGACTGACGGACGGACATCATTAATTCGACTCAAAAAGTAATTTATATTCGATATTTGTTTCAGATAGTGAAGAAATATATAAATATAAAAATAACTGATTTCAAAATTTTAGTTTTATTACCAAAAATGTAAGGAAAACTCCCAAAAATTGGCGTCTATAGAGTTCATATTTTTTTGGAGGTCTGGAAAAAGTCGTTACCATGTTATTGGGACTACATAAAGATTTTAGAATTAAAATTTCGGTTTTGATATTTAAGAATTAAATATTTTTTGGACTAAGTAGAGGTATTGACCTCAATATTTTCCTGTTTGATAAAAAATTTTATTTTTTAATTAAGTAAAGATTTTTTCCAAGATCGGGGCACTACTTTAGATATATAATAAAAAAGGTCATATAACTCGAAAACTATAAGAGATAAATACAACATGTGAACATGTTTTTAAAGGTCTCACCAAGGACTTTAAGGCAGGGAAAAAAATTTTAAATTTAATTTTGCACGGGTCCCATGGAGTCCTAATGGGGTCTAAGCTATCAGACTTATAATGTCTCTACTATTATTTTGTTAAATTACATGGAAATTAAGTCGTTCTTAACCGATTCTTACACTTTCACTTGCTTTTCAATAAAAACACTGCACTACGTTGCATTAGGCCATTTAGAGTAGAAAATCGGTATACCGATTTTGGTTGTTATTCCGAATCGATGGGTACACTTTAAGGTTATATTATCCATGTATGTTTTTTTTTTTAATATTTTTAAGTTTGACAAAAACAAATTTCCTTAACTTTTTATTATTCAAAAGTTCTGAATAATTTTTTTGTTCCCTTAAAAATTCATTACAATATTAAAACTTTATAATTTCAGGACCTAAAAGTGTTAAATTCACTTTACACCTGTAATAACACTAAAACTCTTAAGTAGATGGAAGAGGAAAATAACTTTAATAACAATAAAAATTAAAATAAGAAAAAAATGAGAAATTGTTATAGTCGGTTATAACCGACTATATAATGCCATACACTATAAAGGTAAAATTTAGAATCGACCCTCGTAGAATTTTATTTAAAATATGTTCTTAAGTAAAATATTCTTTCATAAAATATTTATTCGAGATTTATGTCATTTGAGTTCATTTTCGCGATTTGTTTGTTATTTGAGAACTAAAGCAAATTGTGGTTCGATTCTCGCAAAATTTGATGTTGTGTTTTGTGGTTTCATCAATTTTTAACATACAAAATATGATATGACATGATAACTGATATAAAATCTAATTGCGGTAAATTTATTTTCACATAATTAACGCTGAGATGTTTTCGAGTTGATTTGGAGAAATACAGAATCGTAGAAGTCGAAGCTAAATTTTATCAGAAGAAGCTTAGTTTAGGCGAGATTTTCGGCCAAGTTATATACTTTTTACACAAGTATTTAGTATCTACTGATGATTAAGAATTTCTATAGATAAAGTAATTTGAATGTCCTTCGATCTCGAAAATTTATTAAGAACTTAAATTTTTTTGGGAAAATAAAATCATTATTTGAAGCTAAATAAAATTGACATGATTAACGATATTAATTTGAGGTTTCAACATGAACTTATTCATGTATGAGAGAGTTAAAAATATTCCCACTATTCCATTAAGAAATACCCAAAATTCCTCTCCATATAAAACATGTTTAAAAATTGTAGGTTCTTCACTGAAATGGTCATCCTGTCGTTATAAGGATTATAAGGGTTCTTCCTTAAATGAGTCCTTCAGTTATTAGTTTTTTACATTTTATATGGGATTTTATAATTCGATTATTTTCAAAATGATTCCAGTTTAGCCATTTGAAAAGTTAACAAAAAAATTCAAATGTTTGTTAAAATTTCCCAATTTTAGTTTGGATCTTCCCACCAGGTCTTTGCGCCAAATTTATCCTAATTCATTATACATGTAACCCATTAAGATTTCTTTATTAAATGAATGATGGAACAATTTATAATGTTCAGAACAAAAAATTTGGTATTATGAGTGAATAAATATTGCCACCTTTTTTTGGAAAAAATCCAAAATTTTAAAAATTCCAACTTTAAAGAGGAGTTAGAAACTTAAGCTGGAAAGGAGCTAAAAATTTATGTTCTTAAAGAAACACTTCAAAAATTCCTTAGAAACAACTGTGCGAAATTTCACTAAAATTTGTTTAACGATTCTAAAATTATGCAACATTATTTAAAGACGTATTCAAAATTGATTTCACTTTTTACAAAATACTGCATGGAAAATGTAAACATTTCTGAGGAGGATGCCAAGTTTCGGTTAATTTTTAAGGGGTGATATAAAACTTTTATATAAGATTTTTATATCATTGGAAAGGTAATAACTTGAAGAAAAATAATATGTACATAATGTAGTACTCGAATAAAATTTCTTGAACAAAATTTTTCAAAAATCAAAATATTTTATTTTCCTTAAATTTTTGTAAAAAAATGTATAATTTGATTTTACATAAATTCTACCAGAATTAAGTTATTTTAATAATATTTGAATATAATACAGCTAAAATTGTCTTTTATGTAGGACTATAAAAAGATTCCCATTTATTGATTCTAAATTACCCAAAATTCCAATCCGGGGAAAATTTGTTAAGAAAAAGATTTTTTTAATAAACTGGCCACTCAGCCGTTATAAGAGGCTTGGTCCATTATGATTGAATAGATGTAGCTTTAAAATCAAGTTAGGTTTTTGATATTTTCGGATTTAACATGTTTTTTCATCTAAACAACTAAAGAAAAATGTTTATAAAATACTGAAATTTACATACGTTTACATTAGAAATTCTTTCAGAATTAAGAACAAAAATGTCTTTTACAGTGGAAAATTTTACCAACTTTTTGGAAAATATCAGAAAAAGCGCATTTTTTCTAAACTTATTCCAAATAATATATTTAAGTGTGTTATTTTTTTGGACCCAAATAGAGCGCACAAAGTTCAAAAAAAATGAGTCAAAATTTTACTTTGGTTTAAATATCTCTAAAACTATAAGAGATATTCCACACATGCTGGCATATTTTTTGTAGAGAATTATAAGGAACAATCAGATCATAAATAAAATTTTGAAGATTAAAAAAAATCCAATCCCCATTAGTTCCAAAGTTACAGAATTATTAAAAAAAAACGCTTTGAGATCACTGTGCAACATTTACATAGATAGACTGACAGACGGACATCTTTAAATCGACCCAGAAAATGATTCTTAGTCAATCAACACAAACCCACACTGTCCCAAACTCCTATGTAGTGTAGGGTATAAAAATAATAAAAAGGCAACAAAGAAATTTTTTTTTGTGTGTAATACAGAACGTATAATTGTTATGAATGACAAATAAAAGTGCTACAAATACACTCAAGTATAAAATACAAACAAGTATACGACACGATGTTCAACAATTGAATTGAATGGAAAGTCATTCACATTCACGTTCAACAACGTTGTTGTGGTTTAATTACTCCCTTTAAATACCCTCTACCAACACAAGTGATGAAGAGGATATATTAATTTTGTCATTCCGTATGTAACGCTAAAAAAGGAATTACCTCGGACCACATAAAGTGTATATATTCTTGCATCAAATCAAAATTTGAAACTCTGTCCGTCTGCTTGTTGTTGGCACACTCAGATCTACAATAATTGACAGAGTTCAAGAAGTTCCGAGAAGTTTCACATGCATTTGTGGTGAAAGGTATTGAAAATTCGGCATTGCCGAATATACCATTCTTACTTTTTCCATTTTCAATTCTTGTTTGTACAAATTAAACGAATACTGCAGGTGTTTCTATTCGCAAAGAGAAAAAAACAGAACGTGAAATACAAAAAACATGACTGAAATAGTGTTTTGAATGTTCAAGTTCGGTACGGTGTTGACCTTTCTTTCAGCACTTTGTCATTTCAATAAAAATGCGCTCTTTTAGTGTTTCGATATTCAACAAATGTTAGTTAAATTTTCACGCTCAAATGATTTGAACTTAAATTAAATAAAAATAAATTTATAATTTCGAAATTTATATGATTTCGAAACTGAATAGAAAAAAGTTTTAATACGATTTTAATTTCATGTTTATTTTGGCGTCATTAACACAAAAAAAAGGAAAAATTAATGGTTCAAAGACAATGAAAGGACATGAAAAAAGAAGGAAAACCAATAAATAAATACACTAAAGCATATTCCTATAAACGCATTTAATTTTTTCCTTAGTTTTGTTTCACCCTCGTTATTTTCATCCAAAAGTAAAGTTGAAAAGTTGTTCCAAAACCAAAGTTGTTCCAAAAAAGTAATTGGTCGTAAATTTAAACATTCCGAAGTTTTGGTACGTAAATAAGGGGAAATATAGCAGAAGACCGATACTAAATTCAATTCTACACAAATAAATAACAAACTAAATTTTCCTATGACTTCCAAATACGTTGCTCACATTTTACAAAGAGATGGAAACATAAAATGGATGAAGTCTAAGTGCTCAGAAACCAGTAAATGGGCCAAGCAATGAAAACATATACATTTTTCTGACGATTTTTACTCATCATGCTCATGTTATTGTCACGACTTGAGATCAAACGATGTTATGATGTCAAAGAGTAATATCGGTGGTGGTAGTGTTCTAGTTTGGACAACATTTTGTAACGTGATTTTATTCTTCGGTGGCCGCCAGCGTCTATCTATAGATCCACAAGCCATAAGTAATAAGTCTGATCAATGGGTTCAACTATTAATTTCAATTTTACAATACGGGAATACGATAATATAAATTTATACGACGGATATTTGGAACTTGATCGGCGTATGGCTTATTCTCTTCAATCATGTTTATTTCGGTTTTGTTTATCGGGAATCGGGAATATTATGAGCTTTCGGCTTCTTCTCTTCAAACAGGCTTGTTTCGGCTTTATTAATCGGGAATATAATCGGTTTTCGGCTTTATTTTTCGGGAATCGACAATATTATCGACTTGACTCACTTCGGCTTAGATTAGAGAGAATGTTTGGCTTTCGGTTTATTCTCTCCAACTAGGTTTAACAACCATTTTTGAGATCAGACACAGCTTTGAGTCAAAAGTTGTATGAGTTTCTTACAATACTTTCATAAACTAAGGAGAACGAAGTCTTGACACTTAAGCGAAGTCAAGTATACTGTACAAAATAAATTAAATTTCGCCTTGGCAAAATTCAGTCGGCTCTTACATAAAATAATTTCAGAGACTTGTTTGACCAGTTTTTGTATCGTATGAATAACACTGACCCTAGACACACCTTAAACACTTATACTCAAGTGTAAATAAACTAAATGAGAATTATAATCACTAGTTAAAATGTTCATAAACATATAAATTAAATGAAATGAATAGAACAAAGGATCATCCACTCACTATTAATAATGCTATTGAAACAGATAAACTTAAGTGCGTTTATAGAAAATTACTCACAAAAATTACAGTTATACTCTTAAATTAAGTTAAAAAATAAAAAAAGTTTTAGTTAAAAATATTTTAATTGAAGATGATTAAATAAAAATAATATTTTCTTTTTTATTTCTTTTCAATTCCTAAAAAAGTCATGTTCATTAATAGAAATATGCACCAGTGTATATGATAAATAAACAAATAATAAAATATTTGAATAAAAACTGTAAACAATATAATTGTAACTTAGAGACCAGACATTTATGTTGTACACATTTGTGGAACAATTATTTTATTTAATTGAAATAATAAAAAAACAATAATAAAACTTGAAAAAGGACATTAATTAAAGTAATTACAGTTTTTATTTTATTTTTATATTTTTTCTTTATTTTTTTAAGTTTTTCAATGTTCGAAAATTTTCAAACTTTAATACGAATTTTCGAAATTAAGGAAAATTGTTGAAATTTTATCTTAACAAAGACATAATCTGGAAAATATTACATTAGTTTACATTATTCAGTCATGTTCGAACATTTTCTTAGCTAAATTTGAATTTTCGAACATAAATAAATTCTAGTTTATTGAACTGCGAAAAAAAAGAAAAATTTGAAAAAGGTTTTAATTAAAATAATTATATTTATTTCATTATTTTTATACAATTCAAATGTTTATTTTCGAACTTAAATTCGAATATTGTTATTAAAGAATATTTGACATTTTTAATCGATTCCTATAATTAATTAATCACTTAATTGAATTCGTCATTTTCAGACATAAAATATAATAAATTAATAAAACTTCTAATTAAAATAAACAAAAAAATTAACAAAATTATTATTTGTTTCCTTAATTGTGAAAATTTTTCAATGTCCGAAATTTTTCGAACTTAAATTCGAATTTTCGAACAAAATAATTTTTAATGTAATAAATTAAAATATTAAACTTCAAAATAAACTTTAATTTAAATATATATATTTTTTTATTTTTATTTTTAAAAAGTTTTTTCAATGTTCGAAAATTTTCGAAATAAAAGAAAATTTTTTAAATTTTAAATTTCGAAAATTTCAAAATTTAAAAGTTTGTTATTTCACTTTTTATATGGATTTTTAATAAATTTTCGAAATATGCAACATTTTTACTAAGCTCGAAAATTCGAAATCAATTTCGAACATTAATTAAAAATAATTTGAATGTTTTAAAGCATAAACAAAATCCTTTATTTTCGAAATTACCAAAATTTAAGAGAAAATCTCTTATTATTTAATTTATGTTCTTTTCCCGATAATTGAATCTTTAAACACTTAATTCCCAAGTGTTAAATCATTCATTATAATTACATAATCAAATCTCAAATTGCTAATTTTCTCTCTACCGATTTTTTCGTTTTAAGAAATTTTAAATTTTATTATTAAATAAAAGAAGATTTTTCTCTCTCCCTCTCTTAGTTTTCTCCAGTGACTTTAAAAAATTGATTCGAACATTAAAGTTTTTCTTACACTTTAATAAATATTATTTTCTTTTTCTCTTCACTATTAAAATTCATTTGACCATAAAAATCACTTTTACTTTTTAGACTACTAAAATCAGCAGCAGCAACAACAATAACAACAACTGAATCAGCAGCAGTTGAGTTCTCTTCTAGTAAAAGATTCATAATTTCAGCACAAGTGTTGGGAGAGAGTATATTAACTTCTTCATTCAATATGTGAAGCTTTGGAAAAAAACATTTAAGATTCCATAAAGTATATATATTCTGGCATTAATTCTAAATCTGAGTCAATTTAGCTTTATCAGCCCATCCCTCCCCGGATCCTTTCATTTGTCTCTTTTAGATTCGCTTGCACTCTAAGTAATGGACAAGACTCAATAAAATTCGTATTTGATCTGACTAGTTTCCTTTTTTAAAACTAACCACATCGGTATATATAAAAAAGTTATAAACCGATATCTGAGTTGACCTTAAAATTCGACGATTGTTTTTTTTCAAATTTTTGTCACATTTCAAGTAATTTTCCGAACTCTATGAAATGTGTCTTGATTATGTGATATTGTTCTGAAAAGTTTTCTTTTTCAATATCCGACAAATCAGTTCAGCTGATAAAAATTTATAGAACGATATCTGAGTCAACCTCAAGATTGGAGGAAAAATATTTTTCTTTTTATATTTTAACAAATTATTGCGTGAGTGTGTGTAAAAGTGTAGGTGAGAGTGTTAGATTACATATCTGGATATACAAAGGAAGTGTATTAAAGATTCGGTTCAGCCGAACATTTTGTTCTTCTTTGTTATAAACTTTTTCAGTTCTATTTTTCACGTTTTTCTTTTCTTTCCTTTTTTTTGCCTTGAAGGTGTGTATGAGTGGAGCGTGCTAGTGAGTGACATTAATGAGGTATACTGTATAATAGATAGATATGAATGTTGTTGTGTTGTTGTTTTTATCATTTCAAGCAGAATTTGGATACGATATTTTAATACGT
This sequence comes from Cochliomyia hominivorax, assembly GCA_004302925.2. Classification (NCBI taxonomy): domain Eukaryota; kingdom Metazoa; phylum Arthropoda; class Insecta; order Diptera; family Calliphoridae; genus Cochliomyia; species Cochliomyia hominivorax. Next base: position 36,487,787 of record PYHX02000467.1, on the reverse strand, counting down.
TTTATTATTCGTCTCTAGTTTCACAAATTTTTTCCAGTTCACAGTGGTCCTAAATCACTTTTTTTAAACAAATTATGTATTTTTGTGGTGTTTAGGAAAAGCATAAGTTTGTAGCGGTGCCGAGAGCGTATCACCTTCTGTGAAATCTCGGGTTTGACCTCTTAAAATAAATTTTTCAAAAACTTCAAATTGAAGTCAATTTTTCTAAAAAAACTTCCTAGTTTAATGTGTGTTACTGATGCTTGAGGGAATATTGGAGAAAAGTTTAAGATCCAAAAATCCTTGGCAAACAATATGCAATATTACAAAGGGACCCATAAATACCGATGTTTACACCAAGGCTGCTTCCATTCATAAGATTTCATAATGTGTCCACTTATTTTTGGCCAGACTTGTAATCCTGTCACTATGGTCAACAAGAGTGGCACAATAGCATAATTTGATATTTGAACCAAGAAAGGCAAAACCTAAAAACTGACCGGAGCCAATGACAGTGGAGAAGTATTGATATTGATAAAAGAGAATTAAAGAGCACAAAAAGATGTTCAAAATTTCTTTGTTAATTAGAGGGGGTAAAATTCCAACACTAGTGATTAAAACTATAAAACATGTGTTAAGAATTTTTCGATCTTACTCCTTTTGAATTTTTTTTCTGAATTAAAAAATAAATATAATGTTGACAATTTTTTTAATTTTTTCGTACTCTAAATGATCAATTTTAGAAATGCACTTCCCGACTCCGGGATACACAGGAAATATCTTCTTCTCCAAATAAATTGGAAAACATGACAGGAATGCCCATGAGAAATTTCGTTAGAAAAAAATGATCGTTCCAGAGTTACAATTAAAAAAAAATATTGGGACCAATGTGCATTACAAAAAATGTCTATAGACATTTTCATGTTATAATGTTTTAGTCCTCATTGGAGATATGTACCTAAAAATGTAGAACACAGCATTGCGATTTGAGAAATTTAGCCGAAAATTTCACTTTAAAGTCTTTTAACTTTTGATTTAATGAAAATATTTTCAAAATGCTCTCATCAGGTCTTAATAAAATTAATGTTACAAATGAATGAAATCGGATAAAAATTTGGACTCGCTATATCATAAAACTTGAACAAGATCGGTCAACTTTTTGAATCTCGATATATATTTTCAACTATAATGACAGTGTTTCTTATATCTTAAGATCTCTAAAATCGATTCAGATATAAGAAATCTGGAACATTTTAAATATTTTTATAATCTGAGGTGTCCAAATTTAGAATCCAACCAGTCCAACCTTAAAAGATAAACTAAACATCCAGCTGAAATAATTTCGTAATTTCCAAATCGTTGCACAAGAGGCCAAAATCGCCTTTTTTGGAAATATTTCTGTAACTCTGAAACTATCAAAAATTGTTTAACAAAATTTAACATGAACGTTCTTGAGGTGTTTTCCAATAAATATGGAAAAGGACATATTTCTTGTAGGTCTTGGAGTGGATCTTCAATTTTAGTCACCGCGGGTACGAAATCCTTTTAAAAATTTATAAATGGCTTGATGGAAAAAAATTTTACATATAACTTTTATAATTCTCTACAAACTCAATACGCTTACATGTATGGGATATCTTTTATAGTTTAAGAGATATTTTACCCATTTTTCGACATATTTTTATGTTTTTTTGAACTTGATTCACAAAATAATTTTTGTGCAAGAATCATAAATAGTTTGATTAGGGTTAAACATTTTGTGGACTTGAATGTCTCTGAAACTTTAAGAGATAATCTGCACACGTTAACGCATTTTTGTAGAGATTTATTTATTTTTATACAAAATTTCTTTTATCTAAATTCATAAATAATTTTTTTGTCTTATTTTAAAAAATCTCGATACCCGACGAGCCCAATCACTGCTACACTATTTTTTCCCCTTCCCCTTTTTAAAGTTTTGAAGTTAACAAAGCTAAAATAGGCAAAAATATTCCCTATAAAATACTGATGCAATAACCATATTAATAAACGAATCCACTAAAAAGTTCTATAAATCTGAAGTTGGAATTTTTAAAAAAGGTGGCAATATTTATTCGCTAATAAAACTATTTTTTGTTCTGAACTTTACAATTTTAGAAACTTGGAGAAAAGAACTGCTCACAAGTCATATCCAAATTAGGTCAATTAAAAAAATATGTTAAAATTGTTTCGTTATACCCTACACCACTGTAGGTGATTGAAATTGCGTTACACCCACCTTTAAGTATACCGTTCGACTCAGAATTTTTTGCTAAGACAATTTATGTATGTCCGTCTGTCCGGCTGGATGTCCATGTAAACGTTGTGAACCCTCTACGGGTCGCACTTTTTGATATATCTTGATGAAATTTTATACATGTTTTTTTTGATTTTTGGCCAAGGACAAAGTCTTTTTTAATTTACCATATTTTAGTTCCAATGTTTCAGGTACCTCCTATACAAATTTTTTCCCAGAATAAGAGTTTAAGCTTATATAAGTCCTAAATATAAAGTGAATTTAAAGAAATTTTCCAAATAAAAGTCTTATGACATACTGAACTGATGTGTCAAGTTATGCCTGCATTGCTTTTAATAGGTCCCATACAATTCCCCTTCCATAGCCAATATTGTGGTGTAGTGTTTCACATAGTCGAGTTTGATCGACTATAACATTCTTATTTGTTTTGTTATAAAATCGCAAAGCTGGAATTATATTTAAATTACCCCTGATATATATCTTTATATGTGAGGTAAACGACTCTTATAATGATACGGTGATTATTTAAATGAAAAAAGTCAAATTTTTGAACCTCATTTATACGGATTAAGATTTTGGGTATTATCGCATGGAAAGGTGGGAACCTTTATAATTATCTGATTAGGGGATATTTTCAGATATATATATCGTGTTGAAATTTCAATTATATATCAACATTCGTTACAATTTTATTAAAGTTTAAATATTAATTTTATGTTTTATTTAAAAAATTAGCTTTTTCCCGGTGCGCTTTGTTGCACGAAAACTCTCAACAGTCTCGAAAGAAATTTCACGGTATATATAAGAGAGGCTCTCCTTTTTTCTTTATATGATCGCATCTACCATTCATTTTCTCACGAAAGGAAAATTATTGGGGCCTAATTTATGAATTCAAACTGTAAAAGTTGTATGAACAGTATTGTGGTCCTACATTTTTCTACCACAGCATTTTTTAGGAAAGTAATTGGTATAAGATCTTTTTACTCCAGCTATAATGTTTTCACAGATAATAGATTTTTTTATAATTTCATGGGAGCTACCCTTAACTTGGATCCTACATTTTCTGCAGTAAAACTATTTCTACTTCAAGTATGAATTCTCACTTCGGTAATTCTTTAGATATTCGATAACTAATATTTATTTTTAATCGTTGCTACCCCTCAGCTTGGTCCTTTTTGTCCTACGTTTTTTTTCCAATAAAACAGTTCCTTAAGGAAGTAGTTGGTAGCAAATTTGAAAACTCTCTCTTCTATAGTTCTTAAGATAATCGAAAATCAATGTTTGCTTAATATGGCAGGTACACCTACGCCTGGTTCTAACGGATTTTTGTAAATCTTATATAACCAAAAGTTACCGAAATATTTCCAAAAAGAACGATCTTGACACACTGTGATTTAATGATAATTATTCTTAACATTTATTGTCATTATTATGATAATTTCAGTATAAAAAAAAACATCCTTAATTATTGTTATTTTATTAAAATGATTCATATTTATTATTTTTAATAAAACAACAGTCGTTTTCGTTTTATTTTTTATTTAAAATAAATCAAGAGAAATGTTTTTCTCACACACATACACACACACTTGCACAGATTTTTTTTATATAAAATAACAACCAGAAACGGAAATGAAATTATTTGTTGGAATAAAGAATAAAACAAAAAGAGAAATATGTCATAATAGTTTTGTTAGAAGTTATTGTCACTCTTCTGAGTGTGTGTATGTATTCATTTCAATCAAAAGTTGTTCGAATAACAACAACACAAAAGGAAATGAAAGAGAAAGAGCATAAACATGGTAACGGAAATGAAATTTACTTTTTTTTTAACGAAATGTTGTTTAAATTAAAAAATAAGTTTAATTTAAAGAAAAAAATAATTTACTTCAATGTCAACAATGTAATAATTAATTTTGCACATTTACTTGGTAGAAAATAACTATTAAAGTTATTATTCATTAAAAATAGTTGATGTCAATAATATAAAATATTTTATTTTACCGACCAGTTTTTACTACAAGCTTTATATTTATACATTATTTACCTCATGTCAACTATGTAAAATATTACAAAAATCATTTCATGCTATTTTACCAAATGTCAACAATGTAAATTTAAATTTTAACAGAAAAATAATTAATGTTTCAATATTTTAAACCAAAGATTCTTCACATGTAAATAATGTAATTAAAAATGAACTGATTATTTAATAATTTCTCTAATATTTACCCTGATTTAAAGAAATACAAAAAGTAAAACAATTTAGAAATTTTAAAAATTATTTTCATACATAAAAAATAATTTTTACTTAATGTAAATTAAACTTTATCCATTGTTTACACAATTTACATTGTAAATTTTGTGATACATAATTAATTGTATATTTACATTATTTACTTTAAGTAATAAATAAAAAATGTTATTCTTTTTAATTGTTTTACATTATTGTCGTATTATTTACTTAAGGTAAACAATTACGAATTTCACCAAATGCAAACTTATATGTCGTTTCAATTGTTTACATAATGTAAAAACTTTTTTATTTTTTACACTAATGTAACACTATTTACACCCTTCTAACTGTAATTTAAATTTAAAAAATTGAAAAATCCATTAAGAGAATAATAAGAATTTATTTTTTACATATATTTACATAATGTAAACAATTGATTGAATTAAGATTTTTTGAAATCATTTTCTTAGAAACTAATTTTTGTTTCATTTTTCTCACTTTACACTTGGCTTCACATTATTTAAATAAAATTTACCTTATGTAAATTATTATAAATGCATTAAAAATTATAAAGAAAATGGTTTTGATTATTTACTTGATGTAATTAATACTAATCAAAAGTAAATAGAAACGTTTTATGGAAAAAATAATTTCATTAATCTTGTCCCAATTTCACACTATTATTCACATTATTTACTTAAAGTTTACTTTAAGTATTTTTTTAAAATTTAAAAGTCCTAATTATTTACCCCACATTATGTAATGTAAACATTTTTTTACTTTATATTATTTACATAAAATGCATATGATTTTCACAATATTTACTTGAAGTAAACAACTACAATTACATTAAAAATTTCATAAATAAAATGGTTTAATTATTTACTTGAGGTAAATATTCAACACGAAATTAAATAAAACCATTTTATGGAAAAATTAATTCTATTTGCTTCGTAATTTTACAGGATTCTTTACATGATTTGTTAAAGTAAACTTTGATAAACCTAAAGATTTAAATGGTTTAATTATTTACTCCACTTTGTTCAATGTAAATAATTAATTTAATCAAGATTGTATTGACTTATTATATTACTTTACATTATTTACACAATATTTTTATTATTTACTTGAAGTAGAATTTAACAAATACTTTAAATATTTAACAATAAAACATTATTTAATTATTTACATGAGGTAAATAATACTAATCACAGTTAAATATAAAAATTTTATATTAAGATTTCCAGATTTTACAAAATTCTTTACATTATTTACGATGGTTAAAAAGTTTAAATAACTTTAACTATTAAATTTTTAAGCTTTTGTTCACTTTGTCTTAAGTAATTTTGTTACTTTCTATTATTTACAAGAGGTAAAAAATATAATAAGTTTATTAATTATGTTAATTTACTTAATGTAGATAATTAATATTACAAAGATTTTCTTGAAATATTTTTTGGAAAGTAAATGATTGTTGTAGGTGAAATTTCTGAACAAATTATGTAATATTTACTTAGTGTAAATATTGATGTAAATTAATTTTAATTAGTTTTTTAAATTAATTTTTCAAAATTTAAATGAAATTTTCAAATTTTTCATTTAAAAATGATTTCATTTTCATTTTAAACATTATATACACAATATTTACTCAAGGTAAACTTTTGAAATATATTAATAACAAAAGAATTTTCATTATTTTTAATTATATACCTCATGTAAATAATTGATTTGGACCAAAATATCTTAAATAATTTTATGGAAAAATTTTATTAGTTTACTTATCGTTATATTGAGAATTTTTTTACATCAATTTTATAATATTTACGTTATGTAAATAATGGAAAAGGCTCGAAAATTAAAACTTTTTAATATTTAGTTTAGCATAAACAAATTAATATAATCCAGCCTTTAAATATTTTCCACCGTTTTGTTTAAATTTGACCATAGTTCACATTATTTACATTATTTACATTATTTACATAAAATTCATTTTAAAAATATTTTGCAAATTCATTAAAAATTTGAAAACTTTATTAATTACCCACTTTTTACTTAATGTAAACTAATGTATGTAATAAAGATTTTCTTAAGCTTCTTTTGTGTAAACATTGTCATTGTTTACCTTACACAATATTATGGCAACTTTTATAAATACTTTAATTTTTCATTAACACAAATCCAATGTTTACATAAATTTGATAAGTTACAAAATTCCCTTGAATTAATTTTATCCAAGAAATCTATAACAATTTGCTTACATAATATATTTTACATTATTTACATAATATTTACTTAAAGCATATACACCTTATACATTATGTTACAGTCTCTCTCTTGTATCCACCTCAATATTTACTCAAAAAACCTCATAATTAATTTCATTTCATTTTCGTTTTCATATCCGTTTCCGTTTAACAATTTCTGATAAATTTTATTGAATTTCATTTCACAAAATCCCTCTGGTATTTTACATTATTAAGCAAAAGATACATTTTATATACATACTTATATGAATATATATGTAAATAAATATGTAAACTTAATCATGTAAAAAAATTCACTTCACTTTCAATTACTTAAATGTTTGGAAAATGAATTTCAGATTTTAGTAATTTTTTTCTCTTCTTCTTTAAAGCAGAGCGATTTTATGGTTTCTGTTTGAAATAAAGTGTTTGTTTGTAAATTTTGAAAAAAAAATGTATAAACATTTAAAATTAAATTGAGATATTTAAAAAAATAAATTGCGTCATTATCAAAAAAGAACATAAAAAAAAGAAATTTTATTTCTTCATTTCTAACTTGTTTACACATTTATTATGTTTAACCTCAAATTTCAATAAAATAAAAGTTCATGTAGAAAATGAGAGAAAAAAAATGGAAAATAAATTTCAACACTTTGAAAATAATGAAAATTATTGATTATGGTTGAGTAAGTAAAAAAGTATAAAGGGTGCTACAAGAAAAATAAACAAAATTTCATTTCATTCTACTTTAGTTCTGGTTAGTTCAATTAGTTCTAGTCAGTTCAGTTTACTTCAGTTTAAGTTCAGTTCTACTTTAATTCTAGTTCAGTTCAGTAAATTAGGTCTTAAAACTTTAATCGAAAACTGCTTCTTTGTCTTGTATTATTTAAAGACTATAGTCCAGATAATAGACAGATAATTACCAAAATCCAAAGATAGTGAACACTATAGGCCAGACTATACGTGAATATTATAGGCCAGACTATACGTGAACACTATAGGCCAGACTATACGTGAACACTATAGGCCAGACTGTACGTGAACACTCTAGGCCAGACTATACGTGAACACTATAGGCCAGACTATACGTGAACACTATAGGCCAGACTATACGTGAACACTATAGGCCATACTATACGTGAACACTCTAGGCCAGACTATACTTGAACACTATAGGCTAGACTATACGTGAACACTATAGGCCAGACTATACGTGAACACTATAGGCCAGACTATACGTGAACACTATAGGCCAGACTATACGTGAACACTATAGGCCAGACTATACGTGAACACTATAGGCCAGACTATACGTGAACACTATAGGCTAACTATAGTGAGCATATAGCACTATATGTGTAACTATGAGTACTTATAGGGTATTATTATTTTTATTTTTAACCCTGTTTATCTTATGTTTATATTTATTTTTTATTTATAATTTTCTCACTCACAATATTATTCCCCTTATGCAATAGAAAGTCCATTAAAGTGATTATAATTCCAGTCACGTCAAAAAACATTGTTTTTAAATGTTTTGTTTTAGGCCAGGTCATACCAGAAAAAAGTATAAGAAAAAATATGAATTGAAATTGACTATTTTGACTTGTGAACACTTGACTATTACTTTTATTGAACACTATAGGGCAGACTATACGTGAATAGTATAGGCCAGACTATACGTGAATAGTATATAGGCCAGACTATACGTGAACACTATAGCCAGACTATACGTGAACACTATAGGCCAGACTATACGTGAACACTATAGGCCAGATTATACGTAAACACTATAGGCCAGACTATACGTGAACACTATAGGCCAGACTATACGTGAACACTATAGGCCAGATTATACGTAAACACTATAGGCCAGACTATACGTGAACATATATTAGACTATATTAACCTTATATCTGAAACTTAACGAGTTAACATATCTCTAACTTCTTGAGCTTTATTTTTTTTCTCGTATTATTATTTTTTTTATTTTAACCTGTTTATCTTTGTTTATTTATCTTGTATTTATAATTTTCTTTCACAAATTATTCCCCTTATGCAATAAAAGTCCATTAAAGTGATTATAATTCCAGTCACGTCAAAAAACATTGTTTTTAAATGTTTTGTTTTTGGTCAGTACCAGAAAAAAGAAGAAAAAATAAAAAAATTGATTGAATTTTGTCTTGTTTTGTCAACCGAACTTTATTTTGTTTGTTGTTGTTGTTGTTCATAAATAATGAAGGTAAATGAATAAATAACTTTTTATTGGAATTTTCATTAAAAGTAATAATTTGAGAACGAATAGTAATTAAAGTGAGTTTTTTATAGAAATAAATTTATTTATGACAAAAATAATAAATTTATTACGCATTTTATGACATAATAAAGTCTTGTATTACAAAATGGCGATTAAGAAATGTTACATAATAATTTAAATTTCAAAAGTAATAGAACTTTTCCTTTTCAGAAATCAATCCAAAAATTAATATTAATATTTGCAAATAATTTTATATTCTAAAGTGGCAAAGCTTGTGCACAGTGGCTCTAAAACCATTATTTTGAAAACAATTCTGTAAACTATGAAACGCTGCTGATAACTTTATAAAATTTAAGATAGATTTAGACATTTTCGATTTAATTTGAGAATTCCCTCAGCTAGTCATTTGTGCAGTGGGTGGCTTTACAAAATTGGGCAACTCGGGAATGTTGATGTTTTTGAAAATCGTATAAAACTCTTTTATGATACGAAAAAGACGAAATATTGTATATAGAAAATCTTTGTAAATCTCCAAAATGCTGCTAAGTAAACTAATTTTAACCCATTTTTACCCATTTAGCCATTCATTTAACTCGTGGCACCTTTTAAAAATATTTAATAATATCTCGACTTTGGGGGGGCCACCACATCACCCATTTGGATAGCTGTAGACCAGTAATGCCCCATAACATTCCAAGACATCTCGATTATAATTTTGTAAATTTGTATTTGGTTATCTGTAACCGTTCAAAAGTTATAGAAAATTTCAGAACAAAATCGATTTTGAATCACTATTCCTCATCTTCAAACTCATTCGATTGAACGGCTTCCACTTTGTCTTATATCTCGAAATCAAATCTTTTGAAATAAATAATAAATCGTTCACAATTTGTTGAAGGTAATGCTTATCAATCTTTAGTTTTAGCCAACAACCGATAACTTTCAGAACCCGTTTTCTTTAAATGGAGAAAACTTATCGCATTTCCTGACAAAAAAATTATCACACGTTATCCAAGAAAAATATTTGCGTACGCTTTGGGTTCTGAATTGTAATAATAATTTTTTATCCATAAAAATGTCATATTTGTTATTATTGACACAAACCACATATGATCGACATCGTGTCAAATCTATATTTTAGACTTAATAACTCCTTAACCCTTTTCCAGATCTTCTACATTTCCAAACCGATAGACTTTGGGGTCTATTGAATACTGAATTATATCGATAAATATTTGTCCTTCAAAAGATCACACTAGTTATTATTGTCACAAACCACATATGATCGACATCGTGTCAATTCTACATTTTAGACCTAAAAACTCCTTAACTCTTTTTAGAACTTCAACATTTCCAGAACGTTAGAAAAATATTTGTTTACACTTTGGAGTCTATTAAATACCGAGTTATAGTCATACATATTTACCTCTCATAATACTATATTTGTTATCCTTGACATAAACCACAAATGATCGATGTGTTCAAACCTCTTCAACAAGTACACACAGTCACTAAAGTACGCAAACGATTAACTTTTTAGTTGGATGTACGTTTTCATGAATCGTTTAACGTTATTTTCGCTTCAGTTTTTTTTTTTTTTTTTTTTTTTTTTGAAAAATTACAGTGTATTTATAAATAAACATAAATATAAAACCGTGTGCATACTTTAAAAATCCGGTGTAGTTAACCAAAAACCTTATTAAGTTCTTTCTCATTGAATTTTTATATTTGGAAGATTTCGTTTTTATTACAGAGATTTTGCCGTTTTCATCTAATTAAAGTTTAATATCAGGATAATTGGCACAATATTTATGTTGTTGCTGTTTAAAAGGTGTATTTATAGAAAGGACTATAATAAGAACAATAATTGAGACATGACAATGAAGTCTTGCCAACAGTTCTGATTATAATCCTTAAGAAGGAAAAGAAAATATTTAAATGTAAAAAAAATACATACTAACTACCAAATAGATTACCAGGAATCGATAAAGTAGTCAGAAAACATGTAAGGCAATTAGGCTCTGACGAATCTTAAATATCCTCCACTACTAACAAAGTCGACAAATTATATACAAATTTACTAGAAAAGTAAATTTTTATTTTATCAGCTTAAGACCTGATTCCGAAAAAAGGAAAAGTAAAAGATACAGTGGTCAGATATTCTTATAATTCCTCACATATGTTGATGCCAATTCAATGTTTTTAGTTCCAACTATTTTAAATAAATTCATAAGTGTTAAAGAGTTTCATAAGCTAATTCTGAGAAGTCCTATATTGACAGCAGCCCTATTTTGAACCGTTTCTATATCCGACTTTTTTAATGTTAAGCAACAAATTATTAAAGCTAATTTTTTATTGAAATATAACATTTTGGAGTTTTATTTACTTAAAACGATTATTTATTTAAAACTTATTTCCGGGAAAGAGTCCTATATGGAAGAAACAGTGAGGCATGGAACGATATTCAAGATAATAGTTTCATTTATAAATGATCATTTCAAAAATATTTGTTACAAATTTCGATGGAATAGTAAAGCTTAAATCTCTATTCCTGGAATGGGGCCCCTTATTGAATTTGAAATGATATTTTTGAAATTTGTCTAACATATTACTGCCAAGTCCAAAATTATTACTAATCAATTTTATTGATATACTTTAATATTTAAGAGAATTATCAGGTTTAAGAAACATATTCTGGAAAATGGGCCTTATATAGACGCTATTCTCTATTGCGAATAAAAATTCATGCAACTTACTACATATATGAACAAAAATAGAATCATAATTAAGTCGCATTTCAGCAGAATGCGGAATGGGGTTTAAAGCTGTTAAGCTCTTAACCCCATTCCGGTAAAAGTCGCTATAAATTTATATGGACCAATATTTATCTAATTAGTTACGTCTAATATATTTAAAAACATTGGTGCCGAATTTCAATGGAATTGGCCCATATTTAACAGTTTTATAAGCTTAAAACCTTATTCCGGGAAAGGGTTTATATGGGTGCTTTAAATTAATATGATCCGATATTTAAATTATATCTGAATAAATGTGTGTGCACCTTTAAAAATTTTTTTCTTAAAATTGTAATCTAAATAACATTCTAATTTTTGGGTGTATCAAAATTGTATATAATTTTATCTATATCTTTTTTCTACTGAACCGATTTTCATAATTTTTGACAAGGTGATGAAGTCTGTTATGCTTGAGAATTGTTGAAAACCATTAATTTTATTTTAGTAACTTATTTTCCCATATCGGTCTATAATTTTTATACCCTCCAGGAACATTGGTGCTTGAGATGTGTATGTATTCCGTTCGACTCATAATCACAGTCTGAGTTTTCCGTCCGTTTGTCTGTCAGAGTGCCAATAATTGTGAACACTCTTATGTTGTGATAAATTTTATAAATATTATTTTGGCTCAGGGACAAAGCCAATTGAAATTGATCGTGCTCCATCCAATATCTTAGGTAGCTTAAACAAAAACGTCCATCCGGAATTGGCGTCTAAGTTCATAAAACACACAGAAATCAAGATATTTCATTAAATTTGGCCCAAAATTAAAATTTTTATAAGTTCAAATTCAAGAGCCAAATATCGGTTTAAAAATAGCCATAGACCTACTTCAGAAAATGAGGATCGATTCATAATTACCTATAGGCCTCACATAACCTCTACTTTATGACAAACAATCTAACCAAAGTTCATAGAGTTCTAATTATAGTTTAAGGATGGAATAAGTTTTGGTCTAAATTTTAAGATTGTCAGATATCGGTCTCTAAAGTTTATGTAATTGAACCGATATTGCCAATTTTAAATAAGAAACTACAAGGAATCTGATCAAATTTCATTGAATTTTAAATACTGTAAGTTTTCATCTGAATTTTATGATTGTCAGATATCGTCCTTTAACATGTTTGCTATTGGACCGATATTGCTGTTTTTTAATATGTAATTGTTTTTGTTAGCAATTTTATTAAATTTGAGTTATTAGCACACGTCAGAATGGTCAAACAATCAGACAGATATAACTATCTAAATCGAAACAGATTTTTATGCAAAATTATATTTACATTCAGAGCTTGACACACGAAATGACCTCCCTCCATTACTTCTGAGTATTAAAAATTTACCTCCTCAAGTCTTAAGGTTTTACGATTAAAGTTTTTATAAGAAATTTATAAGAACTGCAGGGTTTCTAATTTACCATTATATTCAGTGAATGACAACAACAAACATTACAAGAACAACAACAACATTTCCAGATGTTTTATTATTAAAAAAAGAAAACACGCACAAAGTTTTTTGTTTAAATTCTTTTTTAAAAAAGAGCAGAACATACTTGAGCTTTTTTTAGAAAAGCTTTTATTCTCTCTCAGAGAGAAGAGAGAGTATCTAATGCCATAAGATACATTCTGCTGCTGCAGTTAAATGAGATTTTCTAAAAAGAATCTTTGAAATACGTTTATGTTCCTATGAAAATTCAGTTGTTTTTGAAACGTTTCTGAGAGCGTTTGTGAATGAAAAGATTTTTTTTGATTATTTTTATTTAAGAAAAAATAAAAATAAATTAAATTGTTTATTATTTTTTTGTTTTTGTTGTTGTTTATTATAAATTAACCGTGTTTAAGGTAAATTTTTCTTCTATTAAGAAAAAAAAAACTAAACAATCCGGTTTTTTCGTGCAAAGAATTTCAAATTTAACACATTTTAATAAAGTGACTCAATTTAATTTAATGAAAAAAATCTATAAAAATTAAATTTGAAAAAAAAATGAAGAAAACGTGTTGAAATTTGAAAGAAAGAATAAAACAAATTAAAGAAAAATTAATTGTGCAAGAAAAATATATTGGAAAATTAAATGGAAAATAGAAATATATACGTATTTCAAATGAATATTGAGAATTTTGAAATAATAAAAAAATTAATAAAATTTTGAAAAATTTTAACTAAAATTTAAATGTTTAAACAAACAATTTAAACAAAATCACAACAAAAGTTGAAAATTATAGAGAAAATTAAACTTTTTTAGGAAAAATTATAAAAAAATATTGAAATCTTAAAAACAAAGAATTTGAAATAAAAAACGAAAATTGATAATTTTCAAATAAAAAATTTATTTAAAAATGAAACTTTTTTAACAAAAAATTAAAATTTTTTTAAATAATTTTAACAAAAAATAATTTTTTTTAATAAAAAATTTTTAATTATTGAAAATTTTTAACCAAAAACTTTAAACTTAAAAATAAAATATTGAAAAAAATTAGTATTTTAAACAAACTGTGAGATTAAAAATCTTAAAGTCACACATAACATTGGTGGTTGTAAATGACAGTTACGAA
>PYHX02000467.1:36446705-36473353 GCA_004302925.2 Cochliomyia hominivorax | reverse complement strand
CCAACAATGTTATGTGTGACTTTAAGATTTTTAATCTCACAGTTTGTTTAAAATACAAATTTTTTTCAATATTTTATTTTTAAGTTTAAAGTTTTTGGTCAAAAAATTTTCAATAATTAAGATTTTTTATTAAAAAAATTATTTTTTTTGTTAAAAAAAATTAAAGATTTTAAATTTTTTGTTAAAAAAGTTTCATTTTTTAATAAATTTTTTATTTGAAAAATTATCAATTTTTTGGTTGAAATATTCGTTTTTTTATTTCAAATTCTTTGTTTTTATGATTTTCAATATTTTTTATAAATTTTTCTTAAAAATTTTTAATTTTCTCTATAATTTTCAAATTTTGTTTTGATTTTGTTTAAATTGTTTGTTTAAAAATTTCAATTTTAGTTAAACAATTTTTTCAATTTTTGTTTAAAATATTTCAAAATTTTTATTAATTTTTTATTATTTCATAATTCTCAATATTTATTTGAAATACGTATATATTTCCATTTTCCATTTAATTTTCCAATATATTTTTCTTGCACAATTTATTTTTCTTTAATTTGTTTTATTCTTTCTTTCAAATTTCAACACGTTTTCTTCATTTTTTTTCAAATTTAAGTTTTATAGATTTTTTTCATTAAATTAAATTGAGTCACTTTATTAAAATGTGTTAAATTTGAAATTCTTTGCACGAAAAAACCGGATTGTTTAGTTTTTTTTTCTTAATAGAAGAAAAATTTACCTTAAACACGGTTAATTTATAATAAACAACAACAACAAAAACAAAAATATAATAAACAATTTAATTTATTTTTATTTTCTTCTTAAATAAAAATAATCAAAAAAATCTTTTCATTCACAAACGCTCTTCAGAAACGTTTCAAAAAACAACTGAATTTTCATAGGAACATAAACGTATTTCAAAAGATTCTTTTTTAGAAAATCTCATTTAACTGCAGCAGCAGAATGTATCTTATGGCATGAGATACTCTCTTTTCTCTCTGAGAGAGAATAAAAGCTTTTTCTAAAGAAAAAGCTCAAGTATGTTATGCTCTTTTTTTAAAAAAGAATTTAAACAAAAAACTTTGTGCGTGTTTTCTTCTTTTTTTTTAATAATAAAACATCTGGAAATGTTGTTGTTGTTGTTGCTGATGTTCTTGTAATGTTGTTGTTGTCATTCACTGAATACGATGGTAAACTAGAAACCCTGCAGTTCTTATAAATTTCTTATAAAAACTCTAATCATAAAACTTAAGACTTGAGGAGGTAAATTTTTAATACTCACAGGTTATGGAAGGAGGTCATTTCGTGTGTCAAGCTCTGAATGTAAATATAATTTTGCAGAAAAATCTGTTTCGATTTAGGTAGTTATATCTGTCTGATTGTTTGACACATTCTGACACGTGTGCTAATAACTCAAATTTAATAAAATTTGGTCTGTTATTACAACAAAAACAGTTACTTATTTAAAATCAGCAATATCGGTCCAATAGCAAACATGTTAAAGGACGATATCTGAACAATCTTAAAATTCAGATGAAAACTTACAGTATTTAAAATTCAATGAAATTTGATCAGATTCCTTGTAGTTTCTTATTTAAAATTGGCAATATCGGTTCAATTATATAAACTTTAGAGACCGATATCTGACAACCTTAAAATTCAGACCAAAACTTATTCCATCCTTAAACTATAATTAGAACTCAATGAACTTTGGTTAGATTGTTTGTCATAAAGTAGAGGTTATGTGAGGCCTATAGGTAATTATGAATCGATCCTCATTTTCTGATTTTTAAACCGATTTGATACTTAAATTTGAAACTTATAAAAATTTATAAAATTTTGGCCCAAATTTAATTGAAATATCTTCATTTCTGTGTGTTTTATGAACTTAGAACGCCATTCCGGGTGGACGTTTTTTGTTTGAGCTACCTAAGATATTGGATGGAGCACAATCAATTTCAATTGGCTTCGTTCCAGAACCAAAATAATAATATTTACAAAATTTCATCACATTCATTCGCAATATTCACTTGGGACAAACAGACGGAAAACTCAGACTCTGATTATGAGTCGAACGGAATACATACACGTATCAAGCACCAATGTTCCTGGAGGGTATAAAAAGTTATAGACCCGATATGGGAAAATAAATTACTTAAATAAAATTATATGGTTTTTAACAATATTCAAGCATAACATACTTCATCAACTTGTCAAAAATTATGAAAATCGGTTCAGTAGAAAAAAAGATATAGATAAAATTATATACAATTTGATACACCCAAAAATTAGAATGTTATTCAGATTACAATTTTAAGAAAAAAATTTTTAAAGGTGGCAAACACATTTATTCAGATATAATTTAATATCGGATCATATTAATTTAAAGCACCCCATATAAACCCTTTTCCCGGAATAAGGTCTTGAGCTTATAAAACTGTTAAATATGAGCCAATTCCATTGAAATTCGGCACCAATGTTTTAAATATATTAGACGTAACTAATTAGATAAATATTGGTCCATATAAATTTATAGCGACTTTTACCGGAATGGGGTTTAAACCTTAAAAACTCTTAACCATGGACTAATTCTGTTAAAATGCGACTTAATTCTGATTCTATTTTTTGTTCATATATGTAGTAAGTTGCATGAATTTTTATCGCAATAGAGAATATCTCCCATATAAGGTCCATTTTCCAGAATATGTTTTTTAAAACCTGATAATTCTCTAAAATATTAAAGTATATCAATAAAACTGATTAATAATAATTTTGGACTTGGCAGTAATATGTTAGACAAATTTGAAAAATATCAGTTCAAATTCAATAAGGGGCCCCATTCCGGAATAGAGATTTAAGCTTTACTATTCCATCGAAATTTATAACAAATATTTTTGAAATTATCATTAATAAATGAAACCATTATCTTGAATATCGGTCTATACTTGTCACTTTCTTCCATATAAGTTTGCTTCCCGGAAATAAGTTTTAAATAAATAATCGTTTTGAGTAAATAAAACTCTTAAATGTTATATTTCAATAAAAAATTAACTTTAATAATTTTGTTGCTTAACATTAAAAAAGTCGGATACAGAAACGGTTCAAAATAGGGCTGCTGTCAATATAGGACTTCTCAGAATTAGCTTTATGAAACTCTTTAACATTTATGAATTTATTTAAATAGTTGGAACTAAAAACATTAAATTGGCATCAACATATGTGAGGAATTATAAGAATATCAGATCACTGTATCTTTCACTTTTCCTTTTTTCGGAATCAGGTCTTAAGCTTGATAAAATATAAAATTATTTCTCTCGTTCAATCCGTGTAAATTTGTATACATTTTATTAAATATATAAATAGTGGAGCATATTTAAGATTCGTCAGAGCCTAATACAGCATTCTTACATGTTTTCTGACTACTTTATCGATCCCTGGTAATCTATTTTGTAGTTCATATGTATTTTTTTAACATTTAAATATTTTCTTTTCCTTCTTAAGGATTATAATCAGAACTGTTGGCAAGACTTTATTGTCATGTCTCAATTATTGTTCTTATTATAGTCCTTTCTATAAATACACCTTTTAAACAGCAACAACATATATATTGTGTCAATTATCCTGATATTAAACTTTAATTAGATGAAAACGGCAAAATCTCTGTAATAAAAACGAAATCTTCCAAATATAAAAAATTCAATGAAAAAAGAACTTAATAAGGATTTTGGTTAACTACACCGGATTTTTGAAGTATGCGTACGGTTTTATATTTATGTTTATTTATAAATACACTGTAATTTTTCAACCCCAAAAAAAAAACTGAAGCGAAATTAACGTAAAACGATTCTTGAAAACGTAAATCCAACTAAAAAGTTAATCGTTTGCGTACTTTAGTGACTTTGTGTACTTGTAGAAGAGGTTTGAACTCGTCGATAATTTGTGGTTTATGTCAAGGATAACAAATATAGTATTATGAGAGGTAAATATGTATGACTATAACTCGGTATTCAATAGATTCCAAAGTCTAAACAAATATTTTTTCTAACGTTCTGGAAATGTTGAAGTTCTAAAAAGGGTTAAGGAGTTATTAAGTCTAAAATATAGATTTGACACGATGTCGATCATATGTGGTTTGTGTCAATAATAACAAATATGATATTTTTATGGATAAAAAAATATTATTACAATTCAGAACCCAAAGTGTACGCAAATATTTTTCTTGGATAACGTGTGATAATTTTTTGTCAGGAAATGCGATAAGTTTTCTCCATTTAAAGAAAACGGGTTCTGAAAGTTGTCGGCTGTTGGCTAAAGCTAAAGATTGATAAGCATTACCTTCAAAAAATTGTGAACGATTTATTATTTATTTCAAAATAGGTGATTTCGAGATAAAAGACAAAGTGGAAGCCGTTCAATCGAATGATTTTGAGATGAGGAAAAATAGTGATTCAAAATCGATTTTGTTCTGAAATTTTTCTATAACATTTGAACGGTTACAGATAACCAAATACAAATTTAGCAAAATTATAATCAAGATGTCTTGGAATTTGTTATGGGGGCATTACTGGTCTACAGCTATCCAAATGGGTGATGTGTGGTCTCCCAAAGTCGAGATATTATTAAATATTACAAAAGGAGTTAAATGAATGGCTAAATGGGTTAAAATTAGTTTGGATTTCAATATCTCTAAAACTTTAAGTCTTTCTCGTATCATAGCAACAAGCTTTGCCACTTTAGAATATAAAAATTATTTGCAAATATTTATATTATTTTTGGATTGATTTCTGAAAAAGGAAAAGTTCTATTACTTTTGAAATTTAAATTATTATGTAACATTTATTAATCGCCATTTTGTAATACAAGACTTTATTATGTCATAAAATGCGTAATAAATTTATTATTTTTGTCATAATAAATTTATTTTTATAAAAAAAACTCACTTAATTACTATTCGTTCTCAATTATTACTTTAATGAAAAACTCCAATAAAAAGTTTATTTATTCATTTACCTTCATTATTTATGAACAACAACAACAGAAAACAAAGTTTGGTTGACAAAACAAGAAAAAATTCAATCAATTTTTTTATTTTTCCTTCTTTTTTCTGGTACTGACAAAAAACAAAACAATGTTTTTTGACGTGACTGGAATTATAATCACTTTAATGGACTTTTATTGATTAAGGGGAATAATTTGTGAGAAGAAAATTATAAATAAAAAATAAATAAACAAAGATAAACAGGGTTAAAAATAAAAAAATAATACCCGATAAGTATCAGATATAGTGTTAAATATAGTACACTATATGCTCACTCTAGTCTAGCCTGGCCTATAGTGTTTACGTATAGTCTGGCCTATAGTGTTTACGTATAGTCTGGCCTATAGTATTCACGTATAGTCTGGCCTATAGTGTTCACGTATAGTCTGGCCTATAGTGTTTACGTATAGTCTGGCCTATAGTGTTCACGTGTAGTCTGGCCTATAGTGTTTACGTATAGTCTGGCCTATAGTATTCACGTATAGTCTGGCCTATAGTATTCACGTATAGTCTGGCTTATAGTGTTCACGTATAGTCTGGCCTATAGTGTTCACGTATAGTCTGGCTTATAGTGTTCACGTGTAGTCTGGCCTATAGTGTTTACGTATAGTCTGGCCTATGGTATTCACGTATAGTCTGGCCTATAGTGTTTACGTATAGTCTGGCCTATAGTATTCACGTATAGTCTGGCCTATAGTGTTTACGTATAGTCTGGCCTATAGTATTCACGTATAGTCTGGCCTATAGTATTCACGTATAGTCTGGCCTATAGTGTTTACGTATAGTCTGGCCTATAGTATTCACGTATAGTCTGGCCTATAGTATTCACGTATAGTCTGGCCTATAGTGTTTACGTATAATCTGGCCTATAGTGTTCACATATAATCTGGCCTATAATGTTCACATATAATCTGGCCTATAATGTTTACATATAATCTGGCCTATGGTGTTCACATATAATCTGGCCTATAATGTTCACGTATAGTCTGGCCTATAATGTTCACGTATAGTCTGGCCTATAATGTTCACATATAATCTGGCCTATGGTGTTCACGTATAGTCTGGCCTATAATGTTCACATATAATCTGGCCTATAATGTTCACGTATAGTCTGGCCTATAATGTTCACATATAATCTGGCCTATGGTGTTCACGTATAGTCTGGCCTATAATGTTCACGTATAGTCTGGCCTATAATGTTCACATATAATCTGGCCTATAATGTTCACGTATAGTCTGGCCTATAATGTTCACGTATAGTCTGGCCTATAATGTTCACGTATAGTCTGGCCTATAATGTTCACATATAATCTGGCCTATGGTGTTCACGTATAGTCTGGCCTATAATGTTCACATATAATCTGGCCTATAATGTTCACGTATAGTCTGGCCTATAATGTTCACATATAATCTGGCCTATGGTGTTCACGTATAGTCTGGCCTATAATGTTCACGTATAATCTGGCCTATAGTGTTCACATATAATCTGGCCTATAATGTTCACATATAATCTGGCCTATAATGTTTACATATAATCTGGCCTATGGTGTTCACATATAATCTGGCCTATAATGTTCACGTATAGTCTGGCCTATAATGTTCACGTATAGTCTGGCCTATAATGTTCACATATAATCTGGCCTATGGTGTTCACGTATAGTCTGGCCTATAATGTTCACATATAATCTGGCCTATGGTGTTCACGTATAGTCTGGCCTATAATGTTCACATATAATCTGGCCTATAATGTTCACGTATAGTCTGGCCTATAATGTTCACATATAATCTGGCCTATGGTGTTCACGTATAGTCTGGCCTATAATGTTCACGTATAGTCTGGCCTATAATGTTCACGTATAGTCTGGCCTATAATGTTCACATATAATCTGGCCTATGGTGTTCACGTATAGTCTGGCCTATAATGTTCACATATAATCTGGCCTATGGTGTTCACGTATAATCTGGCCTATAATGTTCACGTATAGTCTGGCCTATAATGGTC
Source organism: Cochliomyia hominivorax (assembly GCA_004302925.2). Classification (NCBI taxonomy): domain Eukaryota; kingdom Metazoa; phylum Arthropoda; class Insecta; order Diptera; family Calliphoridae; genus Cochliomyia; species Cochliomyia hominivorax. The sequence goes on along the minus strand of PYHX02000467.1, from coordinate 36,466,322 downwards.
ACGTATAGTCTGGCCTATAATGTTCACGTATAGTCTGGCCTATAATGTTCACATATAATCTGGCCTATATTGTTATAGAATTGAACTGGGACTGAACTAAAACTGAAGTAAACTGGAACTGAACTAGAACTGAATTAGAACTAAACCAGAACTAAAGTAGAACTGAAATTGAAATTTAGTTTATTTTCCTTGTAGCACCCTTTATACTTTTGGACTTACTCAACCATAATCAATAATTTTCATTATTTTTCAAAGTGTTGAAATTTATTTTCCATTTTTTTCTCTCTCATTTTCTACATGAACTTTTATTTTATTGAAATTTGAGGTTAAACATAATAAATGTGTAAACAAGTTAGAAATGAAGAAATAAAATTGAAAAGTTTTTAAGTTCTTCTTTTTTATGTTCTTTTTTGTTAATGACGCAATTTATGTAAACATTTCAATTTTTAAATATCTAAATTTAATTTTAAATGTTTATACATATTTTTCAAAATTTAAAAACAAACAAACAAACACTTTATTTCAAACAGAAACCATAAAATCGCTCTGCTTTAAAGAAGAAGAGAAAAAAAATTACTAAAATCTGAAATTCATTTTTCATGTTCAGGTTTTCAAACATTTAAGTAATTGAAAGTGAAGTGAATTTTTTTACATGATTAAGTTTACATATTTATTTACATATATATTCATATAAGTATATATATGAAATGTATCTTTTGCTTAATAATGTAAAATACCAGAGGGATTTCATGAAATGAAATTCAATAAAATTTATCAGAAATTGTTAAACGGAAACGGATATGAAAACGAAAATGAAATGAAATTAATTATGAGGTTTTTTGAGTAAATATTTAGGTGGATGCAGGAGAGAGATTGTAACATAATGTATAAGGTGTATATGCTTTAAGTAAATATTATGTAAATAATGTAAAATATATTATGTAAGCAAATTGTTATAGATTTCTTGGATAAAATTAATTCAAGGGAATTTTGTAACTTATCAAATTTATGTAAACATTGGATTTGTGTTTAATTTAAAAAAAGTTGCCATAATATTGTGTAAGGTAAACAATGACAATGTTTACACAAAAGAAGCTTAAGAAAATCTTTATTACATACATTAGTTTACATTAAGTAAAAAGTGGGTAATTAATAAAGTTTTCAAATTTTTAATGAATTTGCAAAATATTTTTGAAATGAATTTTATGTAAATAATGTAAATAATGTGAACTATGGTCAAATTTAAACAAAAAGGTGGAAAATATTTAAAGGCTGGATTATATTAATTTGTTTACGCTAAACTAAATATTAAAAAGTTTTAATTTTCAAGCCTTTTCCATTATTAACATAACGTAAATATTATAAAATTGATCTAAAAAATTCTCAATATAACGATAAAAAACTAATAAAATTTTTTCCATAAAATTATTTAAGATATTTTGGTCCAAATCAATTGTTTACATGAGGTATATAATTAAAAATAATGAAAATTGTTGTTGTAAATATTGTGTAAATAATATTTAAAATGAAAATTAAATCATTTTTAATATTTTTAAAAAATTATTAAAAAAAGTAATAATTAAAATAAATTTAAATCAATTATTTACATAAATATTTACACTAAGTAAATATTACACAATTTGTTCAGAAATTTCACTTACAACAATCATTTACTTTTCCAAAAAATATTTAAAGAAAATCTTTGTAAAATTAATTATTTACATTAAGTAAAATTAATTAAAAAAATTTATTATATTGGTTACCCCATGTAAATAATAGAAAGTAACAAAATTACTTAAGAAAAAGTGAACAAAAGCTTAAAAATTTAATAGTTAAAGTTATTTAAACTTTTTAACCATCGTAAATAATGTAAAGAATTTTGTAAAATTTGGAAATCTTAAAATAAAATTTTTCTATTTAACTGTTATTAGTATTATTTACCTCATGTAAATAATTAAACAATTTTTTTGTAAAATATTTATAGTATTTGTTAAAGTCTACTTCAAGTAAATAATATGTAAATAATATAAATATTGTGTAAATAATGTAAAGTAATATAATAAGTCAATACAATCTTGATTAAGTAAATTATTTACATTGAACAAAGTGGAGTAAATAATTAAAATATTAAAATTTATAGGTGTTTTATCAAAGTTTACTTTAAGCAAACCATGTAAAGAATCCTGTAAAATTACGAAGCAAATAGAATTTATTTTTCCATTTAATTTCGTTATGAATATTTACCTCAAGTAAATAATTAAACCATTTTATTCATGAAATTTTTAATGTAATTGTAGTTGTTTACTTCAAGTAAATATTGTGAAAATCATATGCATTTTATGTAAATAGTATAAAGTAAAAAAATGTTTACATTACATAATGTGGGGTAAATAATTAGGAAATTGGGACAAGATTAATGAAATTATTTCTTCCATAAAACGTTTCTATTTACTTTTGATTAGAATTATTTACATCAAGTAAATAATCAAAACCATTTTCTTTATAATTTTTAATGCATTTATAATAATTTACATAAGGTAAATTTTATTGAAATAATGTGAAGCAAAGTGTAAAGTGAGAAAAATTAAACAAAAATTAGTTTCTAAGAAAATGATTTCAGAAAATCTTAATTCAATCAATTGTTTACATTATGTAAATAAATGTAAAACATAAATTCTTATTATTCTCTTAATGGATTTTTCAATTTTTTAATTTAAATTACAGTTAGAAGGGTGTAAATAGTGTTACATTAGTGTAAAAAGTAAAAAAGTTTTTACATTATGTAAACAATTGAGACAATATGTAAATTTGTATTTTGTAAAATTCGTAATTGTTTACCTTAAGTAAATATTATGACAATAATGTAAAACAATTAAAAAGAATAACATTTCTTACTTATTACTTAAAGTAAATAATGTAAATATACAATTAATTATGTAACATAAAATTTACAATGAAAATGGTGTAAACAATAGAAAAAGTTTAATTTACATTAAGAAAAAATTATTTTACATAAAAAATGTATGAAAATAATTTTTAAATTTTCTTAATTGTTTTACTTATTGTATTTCTTTAAATCAGGGTAAATAATATAGAATTTATTAAAAAATCAGTTCTTATTTAATTACATTATTTACATGTGATGAATCTTTGGTTTAAAATATTGAAACATAAATTATTTTTTCTGTTAAAATTTAAATTTACATTGTTGACATTTGGTAAAATAGCATGAAATGATTTTTGTAATATTTTACATAGTTGACATGAGGTAAATAATGTATAAATATAAAGCTTGTAGTAAAAACTGGTCGGTAAAATAAAATATTTTATATTATTGTCATCAAACATTTTTAATGAATAATAACTTTAATAGTTAGTTTCTACCAAGTAAATGTGCAAAATTAATTATTACATTATTGACATTGAAGTAAATTAATTTTTTCTTTATATTAAACTTATTTTTAAATTTAAACAACATTTCGTTAAAAAAAGTAAATTTCATTTCCGTTACCATATTTATGCTCTTTCTCTTTCATTTCCTTTTGTGTTGTTGTTAATCGAACAACTCTTGATTGAAATGAATACATACACACGCTCAGAAGAGTGACATTAACTACTAACAAAACTATTATGACATATTTCTCTTTTTGTTTTATTCTTTATTCCAACAAATAATTTCATTTCCGTTTCTGGTTGTTATTTCATATAAAAAAATCTGTGCAAGTGTGTGTGTATGTGTGTGAGAAAAGCATTTCTCTTGATTTATTTTAAATAAAAAATAAAACGAAAACGACTGTTGTTTTATTAAAAATAATAAATATGAATCATTTTAATAAAATAACAATAATCAAGGATGTTTTTTTGTACTGAAATTATGATAATAATGACAATAAATGTTAAGAATAATTATCATTAAATCACAGTGTGTCAAGATCGTTCTTTTTAGAAATATTTCGGTAACTTTTGGTTACATAAGATTTACAAAAATCCGGACCAGGCGGAGGTGTACCTCCCATTTAAAGCAAATATTGATTATCGATTATCTTAAGAACTATAGCAGAGAGAGTTTTCAAATTTGCTCCCAACTACTTCCTCAAGGAACTGTTTTATTGGAAAAAAAAACGTAGGACAAAAAGGACCAAGCTGAGGGGTAGCAACGATTAAAAATAAATACTAGTTATCGAATATCTAAAGAATTGAAGAAGTGAGAATTCATACTAGAAATAGTTTTACTGCAGAAAATGTAGGATCCAAGTTAAGGGTAGCTCCCATGAAAATATAAACAATCTATTATCTGTGAAAACATTATAGCTGGAGTAAAAAGATCTTATACCAATAACTTTGCTAAAAAAATGCTGTGATAGAAAAATGTAGGACTGATAGGTCCACAATACTGTTCATACAACTTTTACAGCTTGAATTCATAAATTAGGCCCCAATAATTTTCCTTATGTGAGAAAATGAATGATAGATGGGATCATATAAAGTAAAAGGGAGAGCCTCTCTTATATATACCGTGAAATTTCTTTCGAGTCTGTTAAGAGTTTTCGTGCAGCAAATCGCACCGGGAAAAAAACAAATTTTTAAATAAACAATAAAATTAATGTTTAAACTTTAATAAAACTGTAACGAATTTTGATGTATAGTTGAAATTTCAACACGATATATATCTGAAAATATCCCCTAATCAGATAATTAAAAAGATTCCCACTTTTTCCATGCGGTAATACCCGAAATCTCAATCCGAGTAAATGAGGTTCAAAAATTAGACTTTTTCCATTTGAATGAATCATTATAAGAGCCGTCTGGAAGAAAACACTTTCAGATATGTTTACCTCACATATAAAGATATATATATCAGGGGTAATTTAAATATGATTCCAGCTTTGCGATTTAAGAACAAAACAAATAAATATGTTATAGTCGATCAAACTCGACTATGTGAAACACTACACCACAATATTGGCTATGGAAGGGGACTTGTATGGGACCTATAAGAAGCAATAAACGTATAATTTTACAAATCGGTTCAGAATATCATAAGAATATCATATGGCTTTTATTTAGAAAATTTCGTTAAATTCACTTAATATTTAAGACTTCTATGAGCTTAAACTCTCATTCTGGGAGAACATTTGTATGGGAGGTACCTGAAACATTGGACCTAAAACATGGTAAATTTCAATAGACTTCGTCCCTGGCCAAAAATCAAAAAATATGTTTAAAATTTCATCACGATATATCAAAAATTGCATCCCGTAGAGGGTTCACAACGTTTACATGGACAGTCAGCCGGACAGACGGACATATACAAATTGTCTTACAAACATCAGCACAAATTCATAATACCCCAATCACCTACAGTGGTGTAGGGTATAACTAAAAGATTTTAACATATTTTTTTAAATTGACCAAATTTGGATAAGACTTGTGAGCAGATCTTTTCTGCAAGTTTGTAAAAGTGTAAAGTTTAGAACAAAAATAGTTTTATTAGCGAATAAATATTGCCACCTTTTTTAAAAATTCTAACTTCAGATTTATAGAACTTTTTAGTGGATTCGTTTATTAATATGGTTATTGCATCAGTATTTTTTGAGAATTTCATATGGAATATTTGCCTATTTTAGGTCCGTTAACTTCAAAAGTTTAAAAAGGGGAAGGGAAAAAAATAGTGTAGCAGTGATTGGGCTCGTCGGGTATCGTGATTTTTTTGGGCCCGTCGGGTATCGAGATTTTTTAAAATACGGCAAAAAAATTATTTATAAATTTAGATAAAAGAAATTTTGTATAAAAATAAATAAATCTCTAAAAAAATGCGTTAACGTGTGCAGATTATCTCTTAAGGTTTCAGAGACATTCAAGTCCACTAAATGTTTAACCCTAATCAAACTATTTATGATTCTTGCACAAAAATTATTTCGTAAATCCGGACAATATTTTTGAAAATTAGTGAATCAAGTTGAAAAACATAAAAAACATGTCGAAAACTGGATAAATTATCTCTTAAACTATAAAAGATATCCCATACATGTAAGCGTATTTTTTGTAGAGAACTATAAGAGTTATATGTAAAATTTTTTTCAATCAAGCCATTTATAAATTTTTAAACGAATTTCGTACCCGAAATGACCAAAATTGAAGATCCACTCCAAGACCTACAAGAAATATGTCCTTTTCCATATCAATTGGAAAAGATCTGAAGAACGTTCATGTTAAATTTTTTTAAACAATTTTTGATAGTTTCAGAGTTACAGAAATATTTCCAAAAAAGGCGATTTTGGCCCCTTGTGCAACGATTTGGAAATTACGGAATTATTTCAGCTGGATGTGTCACATTGTTTGTTGGAATGTGTGGAAACTATTTATTCATTGGGTGCTGAAAGAGTTACCATCCAATTTCATCCAAGTATTTCAAAAGTTTTGAAGAACTATAAAAATACCGGATTTCTAGAGTTTAGACCCTGCAGTTTGTCAACAGCTGTGAGAAATCTAAATAACTATCGTCATTTCGAAATGCAGAAAAATCAGCACTCGAAAGTTCGTAATGATGTGATAACCTGCAATGATTGTTTATATCCTGCCGTTATAAATATACCGTTATTAATGTACCGTTATATCAGTAGTGGATATCGATGAAGTATTAATGCCTCTGGGTAATTTCACATATTAGCGTGATTTAATGGATTATGCTGAACTAATTAGAGTATTTAGGACCAATAAAATTTGTCTGTTATTGTTTTCGTTGCGCTTATTTCTCGCGTTATCCAGAAAAATCGTTATTTTCTCGGGAGATACCTGAATAATTCTATATATTGCAAAATGTTGAACATGTTCGATAACATATAAAACTCACATGGGCTACTAAATACTGACCACTGTTAATGGTTGTGGTTTTAAGTGCATAAAAGTCCTAAATATAAAGAGATTCAAACAAAATTGAGCACGAGCAAGTCTTATGATATTCTAAAACGATGTACCAAATTGTGCAAAAGGTCGGTCGTTCATTAATTTTGCACAGTTATTGTTTATAACCAACATTGTGGTGTAGGGTATTGCATAGACGAGCTTCACCGACTATAAAATCCTAACTTGTTTATTATTTATTTCCACATAATGTGATCCAACTTAATCATTATCGTGAACCTGAGAACGTAGAGATTTTAAACGATTCGGAGGTGGCTTTACGATTGTGTCGCATGAAAGATTATTCTATAGAAAGTTCAATGAAGGTGTTTGGAAAACTTATTGATAATACACATTTGGTGCGATCACTGCGATCACTATTAGAAGTTTTCAATACAAAACATCTGATGTCGAACAGCGCTGCAAACTTTGCTCATCTTTTGAACATTTTCATAATGCACAGTGGTCCCAAATAGCTTCTTTTTAAAATCTGTAACTTTGGAACTATTAAATATTTTTACCGATATTTCTCAAGAACGTTCTTGAAATGTTTTCCAAATTTTTTTGGAGAAGTACATATTTCTTGCATATCCCGGGGTCAAAAATTGGATCTCTAAAATGGATTATTTTGGGTACAAAAACTTTTTAAAAAAATTACCAACATTTCATTTATGAATTAATTGAAAAAATTTACTAAAGGAGTGAGATCGGAAAATGTTTCCTGTCAGGAATTTTTAGAGCTTTTAAGTGTTTTTAAACTGGCATTAGCTTGAACTATTCGTACCGTGCAGCTGGATGTTTTGGCATTAGAATCATCATGTAAAGATTTTCGATCAACGGACAAGTTTGTCGTCAGAAATTTGAATGTTAACCAGTGACATGTTCTACAAAGGTATCTTGACTTATTGAAAAACGTATGTTAATAATTTTTCGATCTCATTGCTTACATATAGCTCTTATAATATACAAAATATGTTTCTGTCAGCATGTAATGCTGACAGAAAAAAACCTTCATGTGGGATTAGTGCGCACTACCCTTGAAGGTACATTAAATTTTGGTAGCTTCCACTTATATCCAACAAAGTAGTGTAGGGTATTAAATTGCCGGGCTTGACCGACTATAACTTCTTGATTTTTGCAGATTTGTTCTAAAAAGTTGGCGAATGTTTTTCACTTTAAAATCAACTGTCCATTTTTCATACTTCGGCAAAAATCGCATGTAAATGCATGTAAAACAAATCCGAGAACATTAGAGGAAACACTTTTCCTGATAACCCTAAAATTGTCAAAAAAGGTACTTTAATTATAAAGCTACGTCCATAAGCAATTCACCCAAAATGTACCAAAATTTATAAATAATATCTGAGTGAGCAACTTTCTGAAAGAAGTAAATATTTTAAACAAGTTTTCCTCAGATTGGAATTTTGGGTATTTGGGAATACACTAACGTTTAAAAATAAACTGAAACTAGGTCCTCTTCCTGGAAATTTACACATTTCTTTTGTAAATATGTGCTACAATAATTGATGTATTTTTGAAATGTTTTGAAAGTTCTTCTTGGGGCTGGGATAGTATTTCCGATAGTGGTCGAACCCGAGGTCTCGCAGAATATGCTTTCGGCACCGAGAACAGCTAGAAACTTATGCTTTTCTTAAACTCTACAAAAATACAGAATTTGTTGAAATAAAAGCGATTTAGGGCCACTGTGAGCTGGAAAAAAGTTATGAAACTAGAGACGAATAATAAAACGTATTTAAATTTCGTATCTAAATTCTACTTGAAATGATAAAAACAACAGTACAACAACAACAACATACGTATCTATCTATTATACAGTATACCTCATTAATGTCACTCACTAGCACGCTCCACTCATACACATCTTCAAGGCAAAAAAGAGGAAAGAAAAGAAAAACGTGAAAAATAGAAACTCAGAACTGAAAAAGTTTATAACAAAGAAGAACAAAATATTCGGCTGAACCGAATCTTTAATACACTTCCTTTGTATATCCAGATATGTAATCTAACACTCTCACCTACACTTTTACACACACTCACGCAATAATTTGTTAAAATATAAAAAAGAAAAATTTGCAAAATATTTTTTCTCAAATCTTGAGGTTGACTCAGATATCGTTCTATAAGTTTTTATTAGCTGAACTAATTTGTCGGATATTGAAAAAGAAAACTTTTCAGAACAATATCACATAATCAAGACGCATTTCATAGAGTTCGGAAAATTACTTGAAATGTGACAAAAATTTGAAAAAAAAATCTTAAAATTTTAAGGTCGAATCAGATATCGATCTATAACTTTTGATTAGTTTTAAAAAAGGAAACTAGTCAGATCAAATACAAATAGTCAAGCCTAATTTTATTGAGTCTTGACCATTACTTAGAGTGCAAGAAGCGAGTCTAAAAGAGACAAATGAAAGGATCCGGGGAGGGATGGGCTGATATAGCTAAATCGACTCAGATTTAGAATTAATGCCGGAATATATATACTTTATGGAATCTTAAATGTTTTTTTCCAAAGCTTCACATATTGAATGAAAAAATTAATTTACTCTCTCTCTCCCAACACTTGTGCTGAAATTATGAATCTTTTACTAGAAGAGAACTCAACTGCTGCTGATTCAGTTGTTGTTATTGTTGTTGCTGCTGATTTCAGTAGTCTAAAAAGTAAAAGTGATTTTTATGGTCAAATGAATTTAAATAGTGAAGAGAAAAAGAAAATAATATTTATTAAAGTGTAAAAATATTTTAATGTTCGAATCAATTTTTTAAAGTCACTGGGGAAAACTATGAGAGGGAGAGAGGAAGGAGAGAGAAAACTCGTCTTTTATTTAATAATAAAATTTAAAATTTCTTAAAATGAAAAAATCGGTAGAGAGAAAATTAGCAATTTGAGATTTGATTATGTAATTGTAATGAATGATTTAACACTTGGGAATTAAGTGTTTAAAGATTCAATTATCGGGAAAAAAACAAAAATTAGAATTTTTCTTAAATTTCGAAAATTAGAATTTAAGTTCAAAAATTTTCGAATATTGAATAAAGAAAAAAATAAGAAAATTATAATATAAATAAACACAATTTATTTTTATAAATAGTATAATTAAAATTTTCATTCACAATTTTAAAAAGTTAAAATTTTTTATTTTCGAAAATTCGAATTCAGTAAAATTTTTTTCGAACATTTTTTATTATGTAAAATATTATTACTTTAATCGGTAATTGTTTAAATGAGCAAAATTTGAAAAATTTTCTTTTATTTCGAAAATTTTCGAACATTGAAAAAACTTTTTAAAAATAAAAAAAAATATTTAAATTAAAGTTTATTTTGAAGTTTAATATTTTAATTTATTACATTAAAAATTATTTTGTTCGAAAATTCGAACTTAAGTTCGAAAAATTTTGGACATTGAAAAATTTTCACAATTAAGGAAACAAATAATAATTTTGTTAATTTTTTTGTTTATTTTAATTAGAAGTTTTATTAATTTATTAAATTTATGTCTGAAAATGACGAATTCAATTAGGTGATTAATTAATTATAGGAATCGATTAAAAATGTCAAATATTCTTTAATATCAATATTCGAATTTAAGTTCGAAAATAAACATTTGAATTGTATAAAAATAATGAAATAAATATAATTATTTTAATTAAAACCTTTTCAAATTTTTCTTTTTTTTCGCAGTTCAATAAACTAGAATTTATTTATGTTCGAAAATTCAAATTTAGCTAAGAAATGTTCGAACATGACTGAATAATGTAACTAATTTCCAGATTATGTCTTTGTTAAGATAAAATTTCAACAATTTTCCTTAATTTCGAAAATTCGTATTAAAGTTTGAAAATTTTCGAACATTGAAAACTTAAAAAAATAAAGAAAAATATAAAAATAAAATAAAAACTGTAATTACTTTAATTAATGTCCTTTTTCAAGTTTTATTATTGTTTTTTTTATTATTTCAATTAAATAAAATAATTGTTCCACAAATGTGTACAATATAAATGTCTGGTCTCTAAGTTACAATTATATTGTTTACAATTTTTATTCAAATAATAGAATTTTTTTTTATTTATCATATACACTGGTGCATATTTCTATTAACGAACATGACTTTTTTAGGAATTGAAAAGAAATAAAAAAGAAAATATTATTTTTATTTAATCATCTTCAATTAAAATATTTTTAACTAAAACTTTTTTATTTTTTAACTTAATTTAAGAGTATAACTGCAATTTTTGTGAGTAATTTTCTATAAACGCACTTAAGTTTATCTGTTTCAATAGCATTCTTAATAGTGAGTGGATGATCCTTTGTTCTATTCATTTCATTTAATTTATATGTGTATGAACATTTTAACTAGTGATTATAATTCTCATTTAGTTTATTTACACTTGAGTATAAGTGTTTAAGGTGTGTCTAGGGTCAGTGTAATTCATACGATACAAAAACTGGTCAAACAAGTCTTATGTAAGAGCCAAGGCGAAATTTAATTTATTTTGTACAGTATACTTGACTTCGCTTAAGTGTCAAGACTTCGGTTGCTGCGTTCTCCTTAGTTTATGAAAGTATTGTAAGAAACTCATACAAATTCTGACTCAAAGCTGTGTCTGATCTCAAAAATGGTTGTTAAACCTAGTTGGAGAGAATAAACCGAAAGCTAAACATTCTCTCTAATCTAAGCCGAAGTGAGTCAAGTCGATAATATTGTCGATTCCCGAAAAATAAAGCCGAAAACCGATTATATTCCCGATTAATAAAGCCGAAATAAGCCTGTTTGAAGAGAAGAATCCAAAAGCTCATAATATTCCCGATTCCCGATAAACAAAACCGAAATAAACATGATTGAAGAGAAGAAGCCATACGCCGATCAAGTTATATTATCGTATTCCCGTATTGTAAAATTGAAATTAATAGTTGAACCCATTGATCAGACTTATTACTTATGGCTTGTGGATCCATAAGTAGACGCTGGCGGCCACCGAAGAATAAAATCACGTTACAAAATGTTGTCCAAACTAGAACACTACCACCACCGATATTACCCTTTGACATCATAACATCGTTTGATCTCAAGTCGTGACAATAACATGAGCATAATGAGTAAAAATCGTCAGAAAAATGTATATGTTTTCATTGCTTGGCCCATTTACTGGTTTCTGAGCACTTAGACTTCATCCATTTTATGTTCCCATCTCTTTGTAAAATGTAAGCAACGTGTTTGGAAGTCATAGGAAAATTTAGTTTGTTATTTATTTGTGTATAATTGAATTAAGTATCGGTCTTCTGCTGTATTTCCCTTTATTTACGTACCGAAACTTCGGAATGTTTAAATTTACGAGCAATTACTTTTTTGGAACAACTTTGGTTTTGGAACAACTTTTCAACTTTACTTTTGGATGAAAATAACGAGGGTGAAACAAAAATAAAGAAAAATTAAATGCGTTTATAGGAATATGCTTCAGTGTATTTATTTATTGGTTTTCCTTCTTTTTTCATGTCCTTTCATTGTCTTTGAACCATTAATTTTTCCTTTTTTGTGTTAATGACGCCAAAATAAACATGAAATTAAAATCGTATTAAAACTTTTTTCTATTCAGTTTCGAAATCATATAAATTTCGAAATTATAAATTTATTTTTATTTAATTTAAGTTGAAATCATTTGAGCGTGAAAATTTAACTAACATTTGTTGAATATCGAAACACTAAAAGAGCGCATTTTTATTGAAATGACAAAGTGCTGAAAGAAAGGTCAACACCGAACCGAACTTGAACATTCAAAACACTATTTCAGTCATGTTTTTTGTATTTCACGTTCTGTTTTTTCTCTTTGCGAATAGAAACACCTGCAGTATTCGTTTAATTTGTACAAACAAGAACTGAAAATGGAACAAGTAAGAATGGTATATTCGGCAATGCCGAATCTTCAATACCCTTCGCCACAAATGCATGTGAAACTTCTCGGAACTTCTTGAACTCTTTCAGTTATTGTAGATCTGAGTGCGCCAACAACAGACAGACGGACGTAATTTCCGATTTTAATTCGATGCAAGAACATATACACTTTATGTGATCCGAGGTAATTTCTTTTTAGCGTTACATACGGAATGACAAAATTAATATATCCTCTTCATCACTTGTGTTGGTAGAGGGTATTTAAAGGGTGTAATTAAACCACAACAACGTTGTTGAACGTGAATGTGAATGACTTTCCATTCAATTCAATTCATTTGTTGAACATCGTGTCGTATACTTGTTTGTATTTTATACTTGAGTGTATTTGTAGCACTTTTATTTGTCATTCATAACAATTATACGTTGTGTATTACACAAAAAAAAAAAATTTTGTTGCTTTTTATTATTTTTATACCCTACATCATCATAGGAGTTTGGGACAGTGTGGGTTTGTGTTGATTGACTAAGAATCATTTTCTGGGTCGATTTAATGATGTCCGTCTGTCAGTCTTTCTATGTAAATGTTGCACAGTGATATCAAAGCGTTTTTTTAATAATTCTGTAACTTTGGAACAAATGGACATTCGTGAGATATTTTCCAGAATGATTAGTTGAAAAAGCATATTTCTAGTGGGTTCTGGAATCGGATTCTTTTAGCTCTTATAATTCTTTACAAAAAACATGCCAGCATGTGTGGAATATCTCTTATAGTTTTAGAGATATTTAAACCAAAGTAAAATTTTGACTCATTTTTTTTTGAACTTTGTGCGCTCTATTTGGGTCCAAAAAAATAACACACTTTTAATTTGAAGAAGTTTAGAAAAAATGCGCTTTTTCTGATATTTTCCAAAAAGTTGGTAAAATTTTCCACTGTAAAAGACATTTTGTTCTTAATTCTGAAAGAATTTCTAATGTAAACGTATGTAAATTTCATTATTTTATAAACATTTTTCTTTAGTTTTTAAGATGAAAAACATGTTAAAACCGAAAATATCTAAAACCTAAATTGATTTTAAAGCCACATCTATTCAATCATAATGGACCAAGCCTCTTATAACGGCTGAATGGCCAGTTTATTAAAAAAGTCTTTTTCTTAACAAATTTTCCCCGGATTGGAATTTTGGGTAATTTAGAATAAATAAATGGGAATCTTTTTATAGTCCTACATAAAAGACAATTTTAGCTGTATTATATTCAAATATTATTAAAATAACTTAATTCTGGTAGAATTTATGTAAAATCAAATTATAAAATTTTTTTTTACAAAAATTTAAGGAAAATTAAATATTTTGATTTTTGAAAAATTTTGTTTGAGTACTATATTATGTACATATTATTTTCTTCAAGTTATTACCTTTCCAATGATATAAAAATCTTATGCAAAAGTTTTATATCACCCCTTAAAAATTAACCGAAACTTGGCATCCTCCTCAGAAATGTTTACATTTTCCATGCAGTATTTTGTAAAAGTGAAATCAATTTTGAATACGTCTTTAAATAATGTTGCATAATTTAGAATCGTTAAACAAATTTTAGTGAAATTTCGCACAGTTGTTTCTAAGGAATTTTTAAAGTGTTTTTGAAGAACATAAATTTTTAGCTCCTTTCCAGCTTAAGTTTCCAACTCCTTTTTAAAGTTAGAATTTTAAAAATTTTCGATTTTTTTCAAAAAAAGGTGGCAATATTTATTCACTCATAATACCAAATTTTTGTTCTGAACATTATAAATTGTTCCATCATTCATTTAATAAAGAAATCTTAATGGGTTACATGTATAATGAATTAGGATAAATTTGGCGCAAAGACCTGGTGGGAAGATCCAAACTAAAATTGGGAAATTTTAACAAACATTTGAATTTTTTGTTAACTTCTCAAATGACTAAACTGGAATCATCTTGAAATTAATCGAAGTATAAAATCCCATATATAATGTTAAAAAATAATAAGTGAAGGACCCATTTAAAGAAGGACCCTTATAATCCTTATAACGACAGGATGACCATTTCACTGAAGAACCTAAAATTTTTAAACATGTTTATATGGAGAGGAATTTGGGTATTTCTTTATGGAATAGTGGGAATATTTTTAACTCTCTCATACATGGATAAGTTCATGTTGAAACCTCAAATAAATAGCGTTAATCATGTCAATTTTATTTAGCTTCAAATAAGGATTTTATTTTCCAGAAAGAATTTAAGTTCTTAATAAATTTTCGATGTCAAATGACATTCAAATTACTTTATCTATAGAAATTCTAAATCATCAGTAGATTCTAAATACTTGTGTAAAAAGTATATAACTTGGCCGAAAATCTCACCTAAACTAAGCTTCCTCTGATCAAATTTAGCTTCGACTTCTACGATTTTGTATTTCTCCAAATCAACTCGAAAACATCTCATCGTTAATTATGTGAAATTAAATTTACCGCAATTAGATTTTATATCAGTCCTCATGTTATAACATATTTTGTATGTTTAAGATTGATGAAACCACAACGCACAATATCAAATTTTGCGAGAATCATTCCACAATTTGCTTTAGTTCTCAAATAACAAACAAATTGCGAAAATGAACTCAAATGACAGAAATCTTGAATAAATATTTTAAGAAAGAATATTTTACTTAAGAACATATTTTAAATAAAATTCTACGAGGGTCGATTCTAAATTTTGCCTTTATAGTGTATGGCATTATATAGTCGGTTATAACCGACTATAACAATTTTTCATTTTTTTCTATTTTAATTTTTTATTGTTATTTAAGTTATTTTCCTCTTCCATCTACTTAAGAGTTTTAGTGTTATTACAGGTGTAAAGTGAATTTAACACTTTTAGGTCCTGAAATTATAAAGTTTTAATATTATTACGAATTTTTAAGGGAAACAAAAATTTATTCAAAACTTTTGAATAATAAAAAGTTAAGGAAATTTGTTTTTGTCAAACTTAAAAATATTAAAGAAAAAACATACATGGATAATATAACCTTAAAGTGTATCCATTCATTCGGAATAACAACCAAAATCGGTATACCGATTTTCTACTCTAAATGTCCTAATGCAATGTAGTGCAAGTGAAAGTGTAAGAACCGGCTAAGAACGACTTAATTTCCACGCAATTTAAGAAAATAATAATAGAGACATTATAAGTCTGATAGCTTAGACCCGTTTGGGCTCCATGGGACCCGTGCAAAATTAAATTTAAAATTTTTCCCTGCCTTAAAGTCCTTGGTGAGACCTTTAAAAATATGTTTACATGTTGTATTTATCCTTATAGTTTTCGAATTATATGACCTTTTTTATTATATATCTAAAGTAGTGCCCCGATCTTGGAAAAAATCTTTACTTAATTAAAAAATAAAATTTTTTATCAAACAGGAAAATATTCATGTCCAAAAAATATTTAATTCTTAAATATCAAAACCGAAATTTTAATTCTAAAATCTTTATGTAGTCCCAATAACATGGTAACGACTTTTTCCAGACCTCCAAAAAATATGAACTCTATAGACGCCAATTTTTGGGAGTTTCCTTACATTTTTGGTAATAAAACTAAAATTTTGAAATCAGTTATTTTTATATTTATATATTTCTTTCACTATCTAGTAATAATTCTTCTGATCTGGATTGATATGTCTGTCCGTGCCGTCCGTCTGCTTGTCTAGCTGTCCATGCCAATGGTGCGAACACTCTATAGCTTGTAATTTTGGAGATAAATTGTTTAAATTTGGTACAAATAGTTTTCTTTTTGGACCAAAAATGGAACTTATTGAATGTGGAAATGATCGGTCCAATATTTCATTAACTCCCATAAGAGTGATCTCCCGAAATGGGATCTTAAGTTTTAAAACTTTCAAATAAAACTAATTAATAAATTATAAAAAAATTTGGTGTAATGTTTTAGTCTAGTCTATATATCATATGCCAAAAATCGGTGCACAATTTTCTATAGCTCCCATATAGTTTCGATTCCTAAAATCTTTTATAGTCCATAATTAAAAAAATAGTATTAGAGTAGATAATATTCCATCCATTTAACATTTAAATATAAAGAGAATATTGTACCTAATTTAACGAGGATCGGTCCATAATTTTCACAAAGAGGCTCATAGAACCCGATTTTTGAGATAAATCAAATCAAATGGAATAAATTTCGCATTTTTTTAAAATGAAAATAATTAAAAAGGTGTATTTTTTACAGGCATAAATCGTAAAACAAGTTCTACGAGGGTCGTTGCATAATTTATTGGGACTGCTTTAAATGTTGGGTATTATATAGTTGGTCTTAATCGCTGTTTAGATTTCTTTTCAAAATCTTAAGGGACAATTAGGATTACTTATCATTTTAGTTCATTTTTCCAAATTTTAACTTAAATTAGGACTCAAAGTGAAATTAAATGTCAAAACAAGTGAAATTAAATTCAAAAATCTCACTTAAATATTTCAAATCTTTTAATTCAATTTAAATCTTTCTAAAAACCATAAATTGTTTACAACTTTTTTATCATATTATTTCTCTTATCCTTTTATTCCTTTTATATCCTTAAAAAGGACTTACGTAAAAATACCTGGAAAACACGTAAAAATATTTTTTATTTCATTTCCAAAATACCTTTAGGAAAACAATTTGAAAAACTAAAATCTGTTTCTTTGAAATTTCTTAAATGTAAATGTCATTCTCGAGAATTTAAGTGATACACATGTTGTGCTTTTAATTTGTGAACTGAAAAAAAAACTTTAAACAAACAAAACTTAAAAAAATCCTTTTACAAAAGTGGTGAAAAGGGTGTATTTAGTTTGTTATTTCGTGTGTAACGTTAACAAGGAATCATTTTAGTTGTCATAATGTATATATCATCTGAGTCGATTTAGCTATGTCCGTCCGTCTGTCTGTCTGTTGTTAACACGCTCACTTTCACAAAAATTAAAAATTTTTCTAAGTATTTCTTGTAGTCCTGAGAGTTTTCCTGTTCAAACCCCAGCAAAATCAGTGAAAGATATAGACCGATATCTGAGGCAACCTCTAAGTTCAAGCGAAGAACTTTCGTAAATTTGTTAATTATACATCGATCGTTTAAATTAGAATGAAATTTGCCATAATTTTAAGTTATGTGAACTTTATTTAATATTCCGAAAATGATCAAAATCGGTTCAGTAGAATAAAATGTTATAGCCGAAATGTAATTAATTATGATCATGTGTTCCCGTTTTATAATTGAAAAACGTTAATATAATGTATACATTTCTGTGTGTGTGTGTGTATGTACGAAATATAAAGTATTTACTTCGCATGAATTTATGGTGGAGGGTATTGAAGATTCGGCTTAGTCCTTGTTAAATTTTAGTTTAATGGAAGATTTTTTTGCAAACACAGACAAGAATTTGCCAACATAATCAAGTTGCTAAAGAGCAAAAGACGAAAAGGAACAAAAGAATGAAACGTCATGCCAGACTAGACCAAAAGTCTGAAGTCTCTTTTTGAAGATGATGAAGTTTGGGTTTTAATTTGGAAAGTAAGAAACATGAGTGTGATAATAAAATAAAATGTGACTTAACCTCAAGAATTGTTTTATGGTAAAAAAGTTATATTTAAACGAAATAAAAAGAAAAGTTGTGAAGACTGTCTCCATTTTAGATTACTGGTGGTTGGGAAAGTAGTTAAATGAATTTCCATAACTTTTGAAATTGTTTTCCAAAAAGACTTAAGTATTTCAAAATTAAATAAATTATATGTCATTAATCCATATCTTTCAATTTTGAACAGCTGCCTCTTGATTGTGATTTTTGTGATTCTAACATTATTTATCACTTTCCAGACTGTTGGTCTCTTATATAAATATGTACTTAAATAAATATAAAATAAATACAACGATTGTTGTATGACGCCAAATAAAATCTTATATTTATTTTTATAGTCTAGTTTTGGATGAGATTCTTAAATGTTTCCTAAAAGTTAGAAGTTAATGTTCCATTTTGTAGCAAATATTAGCATTATGGTGGTATTTTGAATATTTAGTCTATATTTAAATAATACTGATTAAGTTTAGAAAATATTTGTAGAACATTTTATTAATCGCAATTTAAGGTTTTCCCATGAAATTCAAGTATTTCTAAAGTAACTCAGAATTAATATCAGTCATACGCACCGTATTTCTGAAAAAAAAATTAAGTGGATTATAGGTCTCGCATTTCCGAACTGCTTAAACGATTTTAATATGTATTCACACAATAATAGTAGAAGTGCAGATGTGTTTAGATTTTAAACTTGATCTCCTAAACCTAATCAGAGTCGCTCTATAGGGTCCTTAATTTGAATACCTCGATTCATAAAAATATTGTATCACAAAATCGTTTTATAAAATCGTCCAAAAGGTATTTTTAACTACATAAATCTTAGCATTAGAAAAATATCGTGCTGAGTTAAATTTTATTCAAGCATAAATTGTACCAGGATCCCACATTGATACCAAAAAAGTTTTTTTTGGAAATATTCTATAAGTTTGACTCTATTGAATGTATTTTGATGAATTTTCTGTGAATGAACTTGAAGTGCTTTTCATTGAGTTGAATGGATTCAAGTTTTTGGTGGATCCAGATCACGAGGATTGGAGCTCCCAAATTAGTTACTAAATGTATGAAAATTTAAACTTCATTTATAATTTTATAAAAAAAAATATTTCATATGTCAGGGTCCTTATAATTCCTATAAAAGTAGTGAAGATATCTCTTTATAGTTAATGAGATTTT
>PYHX02000467.1:36406387-36446605 GCA_004302925.2 Cochliomyia hominivorax | reverse complement strand
TATACGTGAACACTATAGGCCAGACTATACGTGAACCACTATAGGCCAGACTGTACGTGAACACTCTAGGCAGACTATACGTGAACACTATAGGCCAGACTATACGTGAACACTATAGGCCAGACTATACGTGAACACTATAGGCCATACTATACGTGAACACTCTAGGCCAGACTATACTTGAACACTATAGGCTAGACTATACGTGAACACTATAGGCCAGACTATACGTGAACACTATAGGCCAGACTATAGTGAACACTATAGGCCAGACTATACGTGAACACTATAGGCCAGACTATACGTGAACACTATAGGCCAGACTATACGTGAACACTATAGGCTAGACTATAGTGAGCATATAGTGTACTATATTTAACTATCTGATACTTATCGGGTATTATTTTTTTATTTTTAACCCTGTTTATCTTTGTTTATTTATTTTTTATTTATAATTTTCTTCTCACAAATTATTCCCCTTATGCAATAAAAGTCCATTAAAGTGATTATAATTCCAGTCACGTCAAAAAACATTGTTTTAATGTTTGTTTTGTCAGTACCAGAAAAAAGAAGAAAAATAAAAAAATTGATTGAATTTTGTCTTGTTTTGTCAACCGAAACTTTTTGTTTTCTGTTGTTGTTGTTCATAAATAATGAAGGTAAATGAATAAATAACTTTTTATTGGAGTTTTCATTAAAAGTAATAATTTGAGAACGAATAGTAATTAAAGTGAGTTTTTTTATAAAATAAATTTATTTATGACAAAAATAATAAATTTATTACGCATTTTATGACATAATAAAGTCTTGTATTACAAAATGGCGATTAATAAATGTTACATAATAATTTAAATTTCAAAAGTAATAGAACTTTTCCCTTTTTCAGAATCAATCCAAAATTAATATTAATATTGCAAATAATTTTTATATTCTAAAGTGGCAAAGCTTGTGCCAGTGGCTCTAAAACCATTATTTTGAAAACAATTCTGTAACTATGAAACGCTGCTGATAATCTTTATAAAATATTTAAGAATAGATTTTAAGACATTTTCGATTTAATTTGGAGAATTAACCTCAGGCTAGTCATTGTGCAGTGGGTGGCTTTACAAATTGGGCAACTCGGAATGTTGATGTTTTTGAAAAAAATCGTATAAACTCTTTTGATACGAGAAAAAACTTAAAGTTTTAAAGATATTGGAAATCCAACTAATTTTAACCGCATTTTTAGCCCTGTTCTTTAATTTAATTTTATCTCGTGACATACCTTTTAGAATATTTTAAAATATCAACGACTTTTGTGGGGCCTGCACATCACCCATTTGATAGCTGTAGACCGTAATATGCCTCATAACAAATCCTCATAACTATTTCTCCTCATCTTCAACTCATCTCGATTGAACGGCTTCCACTTTGTCCTTATATCTTCGTAAATCAAATCTTTTTGAAAATAAATAAATCGTTCACAATTTTGTTGAAGGTAATGCTTATCAATCTTTAGTTTTAGCCAACAGCCGACAACTTTCAGAACCCGTTTTCTTTAAATGGAGAAAACTTATCGCATTTCCTGACAAAAAATTATCACACGTTATCCAAGAAAAATATTTGCGTACACTTTGGGTTCTGAATTGTAATAATATTTTTTTATCCATAAAAATATCATATTTGTTATTATTGACACAAACCACATATGATCGACATCGTGTCAAATCTATATTTTAGACTTAATAACTCCTTAACCCTTTTTAGAACTTCAACATTTCCAGAACGTTAGAAAAAATATTTGTTTAGACTTTGGAATCTATTGAATACCGAGTTATAGTCATACATATTTACCTCTCATAATACATATTTGTTATCCTTGACATAAACCACAAATTATCGACGAGTTCAAACCTCTTCTACAAGTACACAAAGTCACTAAAGTACGCAAACGATTAACTTTTTAGTTGGATTTACGTTTTCAAGAATCGTTTTACGTTAATTTCGCTTCAGTTTTTTTTTTTTTTTTTTTTTGAAAAATTACAGTGTATTTATAAATAAACATAAATATAAAACCGTGTGCATACTTTAAAAATCCGGTGTAGTTAACCAAAAACCTTATTAAGTTCTTTCTCATTGAATTTTTATATTTGGAAGATTTCGTTTTTATTACAGAGATTTTGCCGTTTTCATCTAATTAAAGTTTAATATCAGGATAATTGGCACAATATTTATGTTGTTGCTGTTTAAAAGGTGTATTTATAGAAAGGACTATAATAAGAACAATAATTGAGACATGACAATGAAGTCTTGCCAACAGTTCTGATTATAATCCTTAAGAAGGAAAAGAAAATATTTAAATGTAAAAAAAATACATACTAACTACCAAATAGATTACCAGGAATCGATAAAGTAGTCAGAAAACATGTAAGGCAATTAGGCTCTGACGAATCTTAAATATCCTCCACTACTAACAAAGTCGACAAATTATATACAAATTTACTAGAAAAGTAAAATTTTTATTTTATCAGCTTAAGACCTGATTCCGAAAAAAGGAAAAGTAAAAGATACAGTGGTCAGATATTCTTATAATTCCTCACATATGTTGATGCCAATTCAATGTTTTTAGTTCCAACTATTTTAAATAAATTCATAAGTGTTAAAGAGTTTCATAAGCTAATTCTGAGAAGTCCTATATTGACAGCAGCCCTATTTTGAACCGTTTCTATATCCGACTTTTTTAATGTTAAGCAACAAATTATTAAAGCTAATTTTTTATTGAAATATAACATTTTGGAGTTTTATTTACTTAAAACGATTATTTATTTAAAACTTATTTCCGGGAAAGAGTCCTATATGGAAGAAACAGTGAGGCATGGAACGATATTCAAGATAATAGTTTCATTTATAAATGATCATTTCAAAAATATTTGTTATAAATTTCGATGGAATAGTAAAGCTTAAATCTCTATTCTGGAATGGGGCCCCTTATTGAATTTGAAATGATATTTTTGAAATTTGTCTAACATATTACTGCCAAGTCCAAAATTATTACTAATCAATTTTATTGATATACTTTAATATTTAAGAGAATTATCAGGTTTTAAGAAACATATTCTGGAAAATGGGCCTTATATAGACGCTATTCTCTATTGCGAATAAAAATTCATGCAACTTACTACATATATGAACAAAAATAGAATCATAATTAAGTCGCATTTCAGCAGAATGCGGAATGGGGTTTAAAGCTGTTAAGCTCTTAACCCCATTCCGGTAAAAGTCGCTATAAATTTATATGGACCAATATTTATCTAATTAGTTACGTCTAATATATTTAAAACATTGGTGCCGAATTTCAATGGAATTGGCCCATATTTAACAGTTTTATAAGCTTAAAACCTTATTCCGGGAAAAGGGTTTATATGGGTGCTTTAAATTAATATGATCCGATATTTAAATTATATCTGAATAAATGTGTGTGGCACCTTTAAAAATTTTTTCTTAAAATTGTAATCTAAATAACATTCTAATTTTTGGGTGTATCAAAATTGTATATAATTTTATCTATATCTTTTTTCTACTGAACCGATTTTCATAATTTTTGACAAGGTGATGAAGTCTGTTATGCTTGAGAATTGTTGAAAACCATTAAATTTTATTTTAGTAACTTATTTTCCCATATCGGTCTATAATTTTTATACCCTCCAGGAACATTGGTGCTTGAGATGTGTATGTATTCCGTTCGACTCATAATCACAGTCTGAGTTTTCCGTCCGTTTGTCCCAAGTAATATTGCGAACACTCTTATGTTGTGATGAAATTTTATAAATATTATTTTGGCTCAGGGACGAAGCCAATTGTAATTGATCGTGCTCCATCCAATATCTTAGGTAGCTTAAACACAAACGTCCACCCGGAATTGCGTTCTAAACTTATAAAACTCACTTAAATGAAGATATTTTCATTAAATTTGGCCCAGAATTTTATAAATTTTTATAAATTCAAATTTAAGAGCCAAATATCGGTTTAAAAATGACCATAGACCTACTTCAGAAAATGAGGATCGATTCATAATTACCTATAGGCCTCACATAACCTCTACTTTATGACAAACAATCCAACCAAAGTTCATAGAGTTCTAACTATAGTTTAAGGATGGAATAGGTTTTGGTCTAAATTTTAAGATTGTCAGATATCGGTCTCTAAATTTTATGTTATTGAACCGATATTGCCAATTTTAAATAAAAAGCTACAAGGAATCTGATCAAATTTCATTGAATTTTAAATACTGTAAGTTTTCATCTGAATTTTATGATTGTCAGATATCGTCCTTTAACATGTTTGCTATTGGACCGATATTGCTTTTTTTTAATATGTAATTGTTTTTGTTGCAATTTTATTAAATTTGAGTTATTAGTACACAGAATGAGTCAAACAATCAGACAGATATAACTATCTAAATCGAAACAGATTTTTATGCAAAATTATATTTACATTCAGAGCTTGACACACGAAATGACCTCCTTCCATAACTTCTGAGTATTAAAAATTTACCTCCTCAAGTCTTAAGGTTTTATGATTAAAGTTTTTACAAGAAATTTATAAGAACTGCAGGGTTTCTAATTTACCATTATATTCAGTGAATGACAACAACAAACATTACAAGAACAACAAACAACATTTCCAGATGTTTTATTATTAAAAAAAAGAAAACACGCACAAAGTTTTTTGTTTAAATTCTTTTTTAAAAAAAGAGCATAACATACTTGAGCTTTTTCTTTAGAAAAAGCTTTTATTCTCTCTCAGAGAGAAAGAGAGTATCTCATGCCATAAGATACATTCTGCTGCTGCAGTTAAATGAGATTTTCTAAAAAAGAATCTTTGAAATACGTTTATGTTCCTATGAAAATTCAGTTGTTTTTGAAACGTTTCTGAGAGCGTTTGTGAATGAAAAGATTTTTTTTGATTATTTTTATTTAAGAAGAAAATAAAAATAAATTAAATTGTTTATTATATTTTTTGTTTTTGTTGTTGTTGTTTATTATAAATTAACCGTGTTTAAGGTAAATTTTTCTTCTATTAAGAAAAAAAAACTAAACAATCCGGTTTTTTCGTGCAAAGAATTTCAAATTTAACACATTTTAATAAAGTGACTCAATTTAATTTAATGAAAAAAATCTATAAAATTAAATTTGAAAAAAAATGAAGAAAACGTGTTGAAATTTGAAAGAAAGAATAAAACAAATTAAAGAAAAATTAATTGTGCAAGAAAAATATATTGGAAAATTAAATGGAAAATAGAAATATATACGTATTTCAAATGAATATTGAGAATTTGAAATAATAAAAAAATTAATAAAAATTTTGAAATATTTTAAACAAAAATTGAAAAAATTGTTTAACTAAAATTGAAATTTTTAAACAAACAATTTAAACAAAATCAAAACAAAATTTGAAAATTATAGAGAAAATTAAAATTTTTTAAGAAAAATTTATAAAAAATATTGAAAATCTTAAAAACAAAGAATTTGAAATAAAAAACGAATATTTCAACCAAAAAATTGATAATTTTTCAAATAAAAAATTTATTAAAAATGAAACTTTTTAACAAAAAATTTAAATCCTTTAAAAAATTTTAACAAAAAATGATTTTTTTAATAAAAATTTTTAATTATTGAAAATTTTTTGACCAAAAACTTTAAACTTAAAAATAAAATATTGAAAAAATGAGTATTTTAAACAAACTGTGAGATTAAAAATCTTAAAGTCACACATAACATTGTTGGTTGTAAATGACAGTTACGAAAAATTTATGAACGACCCTCGTATAATTTGTTTTTCTGATTTTTTATTAAATGTGAAGAACATTTTTATGATTATAAGATTTATGTAAAATTTATACGTTTGAAAAATATTTCTTTTTCAAGTAGAGGAAATGATGGATCGACTCTCGTATAATTTTTAACATCGACTTTAGATGAATTTTGTTGAAATCGTTTTATATTTAGGACTTTTATAACCTTAAAACTCTATTGCGGAAGATTATTTGTATGGGAGGTACCTTAAATATTGGACCTAATAGAGCAGATTTCAACAAAATTCGTCCTTGTGCTAAAAAGTAACATATACCAAATTTTATCTAGATATCTCGAAAATTCTTACCTGTAGAGCGTTCATAAGGTTTACATGGACAGTAAGCCGGATGGACAGATGGACAGACATCGTTAAATTGACTCAGAAAAAGATTCTGAACCAAACGATTATCTTTAATGATGGGTGTAACGCCTTTTTTCTTTATGTTACAAACATCAGCACAAAAAAATAAAAATCCAACATTTTTTAACAAAATATTGAGAATTTTTTAAACAAAAAAATATTGAAATTTCAATATTTTTTGAAAATGAAAACAAAGAATTTATAAATAAATTTTGAATAATATATATAGATTTTAAATATTTTTTTTTCATACATATATTTTCAAGTTAAACATTTATATTATTTATAATTTTATTTTTCATGTTTTCCTTTCACGTTTACAGTGAGTGACAATAAAAATGTAAAGTTAAAAAAAAAGAAATTAATTTAAATTATGATTGATGTATATTTTAATAAAAATTGTTTTCATATATAAAAACAGTTTATAAAATTTAAACTGAACAAGAATTCTACATTCGCTATCACCGAATCCATTAACCAACACCTTTTTTAAATTCAAATAGATCCGCACAGTACACCTTAACGCTTATAAGGTCTACATTAAAAAAACAAGTAAAAGTATAATATTCACACTATTTCTGAGCCAGTTTAGCCAAAAATTCTAAATCGATCGCCGAAAAGCGGTCTCAAAACGATTTGAGCAATATATCTCTAACGTTTGGACCATTAAATGAACCTCTAAAGGAAACTTAACATGGTTACAACTGAGGTATTTTCGAGTTGTGTTCCTCCCTGACCTCAGCTGATTAGTGGTTTATTGATGGCCTGGCAAAATTGGCCATCTCTGATATGTTATTTGTTTTAATAAGTCAAATATTTTAAAAATAATTATGTAACTTTTGAACCGTTAGAGATATCCTAATGAAATTTCCCATTGTTAGAGCAGATTTATAATAATATTATATACAAGACCGCATTTCGTCAGGGGCGTCGTCGGTGACCCTCCATAGTTGGCCACCTCAGATACATCGATATTAAAAAAAATTACCACATTTTTAGAAACCTTTTTGAGCTCTTCAATTTTATTTTAACAAGAGCCCAATCCCATTGGCCTTGATAATTTGCCTCTCTTGGTACAAATACAACATTATTGTTCTTGTACCACTGAACGGCTTGTTTACCTTAGTGGAAGCCATGAAGCTAAGTCAGGCCAAAAATATGTGGACACATTACGAAATTTTCTTAATGGAAACAGCTTTCTTTCATAAAGCTTTTTTGTCACAACTGCATGTTGATTGGGTAATTATGACTGCTTATGGTTCCGAAACATTTCTTCAATATTCCCTCGAGCATCATTAACATTAAAATTTTGACCAGGAAGATGACTTCACGTCATCTATTATGCAGCAAGAAATTTATTTTATAAAACTTAACTTCAATTTCTGTGATCTGCTTTTGAGTCTTATATGTTTTGAAACCTAATATTAAAGCTAAACTTTTCATATCAAATAGTCTGAGCACTAAGCTAACCTGGCTACTTACCTACCGGATGTGTTGGGAGCTCTTTCGAAAGTGCCTTCGATTTTTTAGTATTAAAACATCATGCGGACCATTACTTCTACCTAAACCAGATTTTTTATCAACTTTTTCTAGAAGACCAAGTTGGGTTTTGTTAAAAAGAATATTCATAATTTTAATACGCCCTTTTTCTGGTCACTCATTTCAATCAGATTAAAAATATATTCAGTTGTTTGATATTTAACAATTATAACTGACATGTTTTACAAAGGAACTTGATCAACAATAAATCATATAATATTTGGATTAAAAGTTTTAATAAAATATGTGTGTTAAAAGTTTTTCGATCTCACTCCTTAGCCAGTATTATTCCGTTTTCAAAGCATTAAAATTAATAAAAATAAAAAATTATTACATCAAATATTATCATTATTCTCGCATGTATGTAACATTTAATCAATATGAAGAAATTTTCAGACATTTGTGATATGTCGGAAATGTGACGATCCTCGTCAAACTTGATCATTTCTACTTATATAAACTTAATTGTAAATAATGTTATCACAATAATAACACTTTTAAATTCATGCATTTTAAATGGATTTTCAAAAGTAAAGTTTTAATGGGAGTTACGGTCATATATGGACCGATCTTCTGAAATTTGTAATGTAGAAATATTTTTGTATCAAATTTTACTTTTTATATAAAATATAAGTAAATTCCTTTATGAGCTTAAATGCCTCAATCCGGGAAGACTCCTGATTAGGTTCTACATTTAATCTTAAATCGATCATAACAATATATGTTTTTACCTCATTTCAATATAATTAAAATTTAGAATTTCATAGAAGTTCTTTTCAAATGACCACTTTTAGAGTGTTCAGTTCTAAAATTTGAAAACCCTTATCCAGGATGACTTTTGACCTTATTCCATATATAATTAAAATATCGAATAAAATTTCAAAAGTAAATTTATGACTTTAAAAATGACCACTTTTAGAGTTTTCACAATTCTGACACAGCAGACAACTGGACCAACAGAAAGATAGACATAGTAAAATCCATTCAGTTAATGATTCGATTTGATAGGTATATTTAAAATTATATATATAAACATAGGATACAACCACTTATGATGTCTTAGGGCAAAGGTGCCCAGATTTCAACTCTCAGATTTCCTCTCTCCTCCTACGTACTCTTTAAATGACTGTTACACTCTCATCAATTTGAGTAGAGCGAGAATTCGTTCAATGTATAAAGGCTTCACTCTCACAAAGACATGATCATAGTGCTGTAGGTGGGCAACTCTGATGCAGGGTATAAATATAATAATGACAACTTTTCCATACAGTTTTTTATTTAAAAAATATTTTGTTATTTCAAAACTGTATCATTTATTATGTTACCCACTGTTGAACCACAAAAATGTTCAGAAACAGTTTTTTTTTTTACAAAAAATCTAAAAAGTTATTACACAGAAAGTAATAAACATAAAAATATAATGAATGTTTAATTTAGATTCTAATTAAAATTAGAAAACTTTTAGAATTAAAAGAAAAAAATATGTAATAAAAATCCCAATGGGAATTTCATACAGTCGTTTCGATTGCGTCAAAGTAAAAGAAAAGTAATAAGTTTGAAAATAAAATTAAAAAACGTCTTAAATCGGTAGAAAAGGATGATTATATAGGAAAAGCTCCTGGGGTAGCAACAGTAAGAACAATTTGCCACAGAGACGGTGATAAAATTCAATTAGCTGAAATTGTCACACCAGCCCAATCTAAACAACATTATTTTAATTAATTTTATACTAATTTGTCGATTTATAATTAATAATTTTACGTAAGTTCGCTTATTTTTCAATGTTGTCTCAGATATCGGTCTATATCTTTTAACATACTTAACCGATTTTTTGGCATTAAATAGTTTTTAGACTATAATAAATACTTAGGATAAATTTTATTGGACTCTGTTAATTATTGCGGATATGAGCGTGCCAACAACAGACGGACAAACGTATGGACATTGCTAAAGCGACTCAGATTTTTATGTGATGCAATAATATATACATTATGGGATCCCACATAATTCCTTTTTAGCGTTACACACGGAAGGATAAAGTTATTAAATTCTCTTCACCACCTTTCTTGGTGGGGGGTATAACAAAGCTCTTTCTATTTACTCCGACCATAAGAAAAATACTGTAACGGAAATTCTGATGATTTCGAAGAAAAATAACGATTAATTTAACTTGTTTTTGATCAAAAATACATTTTTTGCCTGGTTAAGAATATTTAGCCCAATAAATAAAATTTTTGAAAACGTTGATTTGATTTGCGTCATTTCTATTTGCTTCGAGTTTCTCTAGTCCCCATTAATAACGCAAGACGAGGCTCTAGTGTTGTTGGACAAAAAGAAATACTACAAAAAATGGAAAGATGTCTAATATAGTGAATCAATTACTTATCGGTGAATATCTCTGCAGAAAATCTAAATCTGAGTCAATTTAGTTACGTTTCAAAAATCTATAAAAATTGATCTGATAATTTTGTTATTTTCCTGAGAAGTTTCATATTAAACATCGCCAAAATCAGTTCAGTCAATAAAAAGCGATCTATAACTTAATCTTTTTATCTGAATAAACCTCACAATTATGTTAAAATTTAAAAAAATCGTCTTCATCATTATTCAGAAAATCATAATAACGTTTAACGTTAATTTGGACCGACTCCATTTATCACATTATCATAAATATAATGGATATAATGATATGACAAAAAATATTACCTAAATTTATTAAAGTGATTTCAATGAAATATTAACTTTTAAAGTATTGAAAAAATACTGGGTGCTTCCTTTTAAAACCGGAAATGAAACCACAATTTTTTGTTAAAAATTTCTGATTCATTATTTATTTATTCTTAGGGATTTTTTAAAGACCACAAAATATATTTTTATAAAAATTTTAAATATTTTGAAAAAATTTACTATTTTAGAGGATTTAAAGTCATATCAAAATTATGTAGACAATTTAACACAAATGTCGGTTTAATTGAAATCAAATCAAAATAAACATGTTTAAGCTCTTTCACTGGTATATGTTCCGCTGTACATCCGTCTAGCTTTTTGCCCATATAAACTATGTGAACACTCCACAGGTTGCTATTTAAGTGGTATCTCCTATACACAGTAATATTGTTCTACAAAGAACAAAACCTATTTTAATGACCATCTGTCTCTTACGAATATCCTTCCGGATTGGTGGTTTAAAAAAATTTCATACAAATACATTTCATCACAATTCCTTTATAGATGACAAATTTCAATGGACTATAGTTTCCAGACAATTCTCAATTCAGTAAACTCCTTAAAAGCGAATTAATTATTACAAAAGAAAAAATGTTTAAATGATATTTTGCATAATTAAGATTTAAATTAATCATATCAATATTATACGAGGTTTGGTCTAAAATTCCCTATAACCTTCCTATTACCCGAACTTCTTAAATATGCCTCCTATAAACTAAATATCATTTAAATGCCTCATAATAATTATATGCACAATCGTGTTTTTGCCGAAAATAAACTAACAATTTTCCATATTTCCGAAATGATATTAGATATCTCGTTATACGTCACACCAACATAAGTGTTTAGGGTAATATTAGTTTGATATAATGTTTGTAACATATATAAAAAATTAGTGTTTATGCATACTGTTCCACTCAGAATCACTATCAGATTCTAAATGAAACGTATTTAACAAAGAACAGTGGGCACAATAAGCTTTTGTTAGAAATAATTCTGAATCTTTGAAACTATTGAATACTTTATATGGAAATTTGACATGGACATTCTTGAGATGTTTTCCAATTGATTTGGAGAAGGACATATTTCCAGTGAACCTTAGAGTCGGGTAGTGGATCTCCACAATTAATCACCTCAAATACGATTTTTTCTAAATGGTCACAATTTGTTTAAGTCCAAAAATAGACATGATACTCTCTGGATGCTCCACAAAATTCTAAATAAGAACCATATGCCTATGTGGATTCAATAAGAGTTATATAGTTTCCAAAAAAAATCGTTACATTTTTTACTTTCAAATCACGATTTCCTTCTTTATTTTGAAAGAATTTCTAACGTATCCAAAGTTTCAAACTTTGAAGAATCACTTTCTGATGCCATGACCCACTAAGAACATGCCCTCCTCCAAATCAACTGGAAAACACCTTAAGAATATTCTTGTCATGTTTCGTTAAAAAATATCCAATACTTCCAAAAATAAAGAATTATTTCCAAAAACAAGCGAACCCTGTGCGTCAGTCAAAGAGGATTAAGATATTTTCTATACATTTCCACTTAATTTTTTTACCCTACACCACCGAATTTTGTTGGGGTATTATGCGTTTGTGCAGATGTTTGTAACATGCAGAAAAAAGGCGTTTCATCCGTCTTTAAATATATCGTTTTGAGTTGATTTAACCATGTCCGTCCGTCCGTCTGTCTGACCGGCTGGCTGTAGTTGTAAAAGTTGTAAACAGTTTACAGGTCTGAATTTTTTAAATATCGCGATGAAATTTGATACATATTACTGTCTTGACCTAAGGACGAATCGTATTGAATTTGGATATGTACGGTCCAATATTTCAGGTACCTACCATACAAATGTTCTTCCCGAAATGGGTTTTTAAGGTCATAAAAACCCTAAAAAAGCGATTTGGCACAAGTAAGTCTTATAATATTCTAAAACTATATGCCAAAATATGCGAGGGTCGGTTTAGTATTTCTCATAGGTCCCATACAAAAACCTTTCCAAATATCACTTAAAAGGGCAAAAATCTCACATATACGTTGGTATTGTAATAATTAAATTAAGATAAATATGAGCAAAAATCGATTTACAAAATTATACGAGGGTCAGTTAATAATTTCTTGTAGAAATTATTTTTTTTTTAATTTTTTTTAATTTTCTTAATATTAATAATTCATTTTATGTTTTTTTTTCATTTTCCCCCTTTTCTAGATACGAGTTTTAGTTTTGTAGACATTTTCCTTTACATCAAAAAAACACAACACACAAGACACAAATCTACATATTTTTGCTGCATGTTTTTGTCATTTTAAATTAACAAAAATGAGGTGAGATTTTTTATTTTTGATTTATTTTTATTTTATTTTTATATTTTTTTTCATTTAATTCTTATTTATTATGAATGTTTTTTAAAGAAATAAAATCTAAAAATGTCCTTCATTTTTCATATAAAAGACAATTAAAATTTAAAATTTCCTAGACATTTTCACAATAAAAATTTTCAAGATCAAGTTCATTGGAAAATGTTTAAATAATTAAACAAAATTTTAAATTGATTTAAATACCAAAGAATATATATCGTCCATTTGCTGCAAAACAGACTTAATTCAAATCATTATTTTTTTAGAAAATGTATAATTGACATTTCGACACAACCTTATTTTCTTACATTGATATTAAGTCAAAACATGTGATTTTTGAGTTATGACAATCTTGCAGCAAATGAACGATATATAAATGACTCACTGTATGTCTAAATCGATTTGTTTTTAAATTATTCTAAAATTTTGGAACCATTAGAGATAAAATTTCCCATGAAGAGAGCTGATGTATTTTCGAGTTGGTTTGAAAGAGTATAAACGCCTTTATAGTCAGGGACGTAGACGGTGACCCTTTAAAGGAAGATCATCGATAACGCACTGATTGATAATACCTTCAAAATCACCTCAACTTTAACCATATGAAATTAATATATCTTTAACAGTTCAAAGGTAACAGAATTCTTTTCCAAAAAAATCAATTTACACACTGTATTGTGTGCCTTTTTCAAAGTCTCCTTATAGCACGAGAAGTACTTAATTTAAATTTTCTAATTTTAGGAAAAAATCATAATTTCCATTTTTATAAACAATTGCGACCGCAGTTAACCCTTAAAAAATATTTACTTCCTTTTTTAATTATCAGAACTGTTGGGTTTTTTTCCTCAAATATAAATAACCTCTTAAAACAAGTTTATGTACATAATTTATGTGCTTAAATAAATATGTACATGTATAATATTTAACTTTACCTTCACTTTATATACATATGTATGTGTATTTATCAAGCTTCATGCCTCATGCAACAAGTGGTTGTGTATTCCCTCTCTAACATTTGAAAGCTCTAAGAAAAAATATTGAATTTTTGCCAAAAAAAATTAAAATATTTATATGTTTTTTTCAGAGGCAAAAAAAAACTATTTTGTTATGAAATTGGATTTATTCAGGTAATTTTGAAATGCCGGTAGACACTATTTTCTAAATATTTCATATGGCTAAAAGACCATTAACCCTTCTGAGGTGTGTTTTCAAAAAAAAAGCAAGAATACTTTATTAAATTGAACCGAATTTTCAGTGCTCTACTACGTGTGTGGCAGCAATTAAATTAAGTCATTAATTTATAGTCTAATACACCCATAATCACACTCACATACAGAATCTGTTTCTCATATCAAATATAATTATCTTGTGTCATATTTTTTTCTTCTGATCCAATTTTGGAAATTTTTGATATAGTCAAGAATCTGAACCCATTACCAAAGAAGTGAGCATACCAATATCAGGCGGACGGACACAGATAAATCAGTTTAGATTTTAGTGCAAAGAACTAAACTAAGAACAGAACTAGAAGCACTGAACTAGAACTGACAACTAACTAAATTAGAACTGAACTAGAACTGAACTGAACTAGAAAATGAACTAGAACTAACTAGAAGTGAACTGACTGAGCTAAACTAGAACTGAACTAACTAGAACTGAATTAGAATTAACTACAGCTGAACTAGAACTGACTTAGAACTGAACTAGAACTACAACTGAAGCTGAACTACAGAACTAGAACTGAACTAAACTAAACTAGAACTGAACTATAACTGAACTGAATAACTAGAAGAACTAGAATCAACTAGAACTGAACTAGACTCTGAACTAGAACTGAACTAGAACTGAACGAGGAACTGAACAAGAAACTAGAACTGAATTAGAATTGAACTACAGCTGAACTAGAACTGACTTAGTATGAACTAGAACTAAACTAGAACTGAACAATAACTGAACTAGAAACTACTGAACTGCTAAACTAGAACTGAACTGGAACTAACTGAACTAAACAAACTAGAAGTGAACTGGAACTCAACTAGAACTGAACTTTAGCGTAGTATCAAAATTTCGTTTACATTTACCTTCAACTTATAACTTATATTTATATGTTATAGATTGGTCTATAACTTTTTGTTATTCGACTGATATGGCAGACTCCCAATTACAGGAGACGTGTTCCTTATTCACTGACAGAAACATATTTCTTGAAATTCATAAATAAAATGTGATTAATTATTCTCACAACCCATGGGTATCTAGATTATCGCTTTATTTCCAGCAGTAAACTTTAAATTATTTAATTGCCATTATTTAATGTGAATGGTAGTTAATAAATCAATGACTTGAATTAATTGAGTTATGACTATCTTGTAACAAATGCACGATATATCCGTTTTTTTCAAAATCCAAATTCATGCAGATATTTTTAAGTGTGATTTTTAGTAATTTTTTAAATATAAGAAAAAACATATTTTTATTATTTACTTATAAATTAATCATTTAGTATCTTTCGCCAGTTCCAGGAAAGAAATTTCCCAACTTCATAAAAATAATATTATTTTTATGACACAAGATAATTTATCTCTTATTAACTTTCATATTAAACATTAATCATCGCCTTTGTCTACTTTTATTTACCAAAATTTTATGATACATCATTTCATATAAATAGTTATAAAATAGACTCTCTAATTAAAGTCTAAACACCCA
The DNA here is from genome assembly GCA_004302925.2 of Cochliomyia hominivorax. Taxonomy (NCBI): domain Eukaryota; kingdom Metazoa; phylum Arthropoda; class Insecta; order Diptera; family Calliphoridae; genus Cochliomyia; species Cochliomyia hominivorax. The sequence goes on along the minus strand of PYHX02000467.1, from coordinate 36,431,071 downwards.
CATACGTTGGAAAATGTTATAAATATTTAACGTTTTTTTTTTAAGTTACAGATACTCATTTTAGGTAAATTGACATAATGACACATTTTTTGTGTACATAATTTCTATTTTGGAGATAAGAATTTGAATATTTAATATGAAGAATTTTGAAAAAAAAATTGCAATATAATTTTTTGCTATAAATAATTATTTGAAAACATATGGAGGATTTGTGGAAATGGCGGAAAAATTATTATGTTTGAAATGTTTGTCTTTTATTAACGCCTCAAAGTGATTACGAATCGAGTTTTTTGGAAATAATTATGTAAACGTGAGAGAATTTCACATAATTAGAGCTGAGGTGCCTTCGCATTAATTTAGAGGAGTACAAGGCCCTCTTTAGTCAGGGAGATAGTCTGTGACCCTTCAAAGCTGGCCACCTCGGGTATGAACAGTGTGTGAAATCATTTTTTTAGAAATAATTCTGTAGCTTTTGAACCGTTAGAGTTACATTAATAAAATTTCACACGATTTAAGTTGAGGTGTTTTCGAGTTCATCACAAGCAGTGAAAGCGCGCATATGGTCAGGGGCGTAGTCGGTGACCTTCCATAATAGGCCATCCCGGGTGTGAAACGAAATAATGTAATCCTCTTGTTATTTTAACACTCGTTTTTAAGGCTGTTTAGGTAACGTGCATAATATAGGTCCTAAAATCTTTCAAAAATATATGTCAAATTCCCTTTTTAGTCTTAAATATTGAAATATATGAATCCGTTAAAAAATTATACTGATTTGAAGCTGAAACTTTGAAAAAAATCGGAATTTTTCCAAAAGGTGGCAACATTTATTCACTGATAAAAACCATTATTTGTTCTGCAGATTATAATTTATTTTATTGTTTTCTTAAGAAATCTTAACGAGAATACATGTAAACTAAATCCGACTGAGCTTGAAGCAAAGACCAGCCTATGGGCCCTATCCAAAGTTGGTAAATTAAAAAAAAGATTTAAACTTTTTTATTAAGTTCTCAAATCGCAAAGCTTAAATCATTTTGAAATTATCATGGATAAATTATGGATACATATCTAAGCCAAATACTTAAGAGGTATTTTCTTCTGAACAGCCTTCATAATGACAGGCTGATCATTTAAGTGAAAAAAGTAAAATTTTAAACAGATTTATACGCTTTGGGATTTTGGGTATTTCCGCAAGGAAAAGTGGAATTTTTTTTAAATGTTTGACTTATGGACAGATTCATGTACATCATATTGAAATTTAAAACAAATATCTTTATTCGATTTAATTTTATTAAATTTTAATATTTATTTGATTTTTCGAAAATCCGGCAAAAATTCGAAATTTCAAGTTTTTCATAAAGTTTTGATATTAAATGACATTATAATTACTTTTTCTCTAAAGCTTATGAATGTTGAAATTCTAACTTTTTCATAAATACCAAATACTTGTGTTAGAAGTTTGTATCTTGGCTGTAAATCCAACCTAAACTTGGCTTCCCCTAGACGATATTTTTTTTAATTTTTTCGACAAATGTACTCTCCCGGCTTGTTTTTGTTTATATTATGTGTCATATAGGGTCCTGTTATCCCCCAAATTAATACAAAATAATCAATATGAAATACTGTGCAGCTGAAATTAAGTCAATATACATAAATTACAGGTTAACAACACTTTAATTTCTACACTTTTTTCGGCCGATATAGGAATGTCAAGAATATCGATCATATTTCACTATATCATCCAATAGATGGTCCTTTTTCGTTATCGGATTTAATGCTCATAAAATGTAAAATAATTTTTCTAATTCAATTTTCCCAATTCATGCACATTTTTCTTAAATGTAGATGGTGAAAAGAATTTCGAATTCAGTTAAACTTTTTACTTGTTTATAGTCTAAATGATTTAAAACTTTATTTATTACTTTCAGCATTACCTAGTAATGCTTATGAGACAATTTGTGTTTATATAAATTTTTGTTATATAACACACTTTACTTCTCAAAAACTGTTATCTACATAAGCTTTTAGTTAACATAATATTAAAGTTTTATCCATTACCCTCTGCATTACCAAGTAATGTTTATCATTCACAATTTCCTTTTCATAAAATCATTTCTTTTATTTCACAAAACTCTTATTTATAATTTTTATTTAAATATTCTCAAGAGATTCTTATAAAATCACTGCAGTGGAAATTTCTTTCAAAACTGTGAATAATTTTGTCCTTGATCCATTAAAAACCACAAACAATAACAACAACAATAAAATATATATACAATAAGTAGAAATGTATGTCAATAAACTTCTCTTATAAAATATCATAATATTTATGTAGAATATTAAGTAAACACGTATGATTGTATTCGTATAGAATAGAAGTCTATGACATCATTTTGGATTCACATTCCATAATTGTGTTTCGGTTCTTTTTTTTAATATAGAAAATATTTAAAAAGCGTTTTGTGTTGCTAGAAATTTAATAATGAAGAAAATATAAAGAACGAAAGAGGAGAAGAGCCCTTTTATTGAATACACAACGAATTAGAAATGCACTTCGTGGAATGAGCGAAAACTGACACTCACAAGTACGAAAAGATCAGTATTCAGTCATACTGGTTTTATTACTTAAATACTCTTACAAAATATAATTTAAGTTTGAATTCAAAGACTCGTCATGACCGAGTATATTCCAGAACCTTCTAGCAGGGTGTAGAAGACAGCATAAGTTTAAACAAGTAATAATGCTATGAAGAAATCTTCACAACGGCCGATTTAGTAATAATTGGGAACAATTGAAATTCAATTTGTAAGATAACATTCCCTCATGCCCCATCCTAAATTTACTTTGCCCATAATATTTTGCTTTTGTCGCATCCGTAAATTTTGTAATCTACAATAAAAGGTTGTAAAGCACTATTTTTGTGCCAAATTTTGCAAGATTTCCAGTATTATTTATAAAAATATCCGATATTTCTCCATGCCCTATTCAAAATTTTTTAGTTTGTAATGTTTCTCACTGAAAAATATATCAACGTGACAAATTTCATTGAAATTGAAAAGGAGTTTGCATCTGATATGGGTCTATAATATTTTTCTACTGAACCAATTTTGCCAGTTTTAAGTAGAAATCAATAACAAGTACTTAGACCAAATCTCTCTGAGTTTTGTCAATTATTATAGATTGATAAATCGTTTCAAATGGTTATGTCGCCTATATTGGGAGTAGTCGCTGCTGTTATAAGAAAAATCTAGATGGCACTGTTTGATTTAAATAGTGGTGATCAGCAGCCAAGAGGGCTTATTGTAAACGGTAAGATAGTGAGGATCTTCTGTAAACTGCAATATCAGCTTAAAAACTATAGCTTGTATTAGTTTTATTTCACTATATTATGATTAGAGAATTTAGATTTTTTTCGGAAATAAATCTGTAATTTTTGTTCATCTGTTCAGCTTCTAATAATCCCCAATGACGCTTTCAAAAAATATTTTAAAAATGTGCAATTCATCTTTTAATGTTTTCCAGTTATTACATTTGCATTTTTAACTTTCAGAATTTTGCAAGATCATATTAGTCGATTCAACGATGTCAGTTCGTCCGTTTAGCCTCTTGTAAAGGCTAATTTACAGAAAATAGTCAGATTTATAAACAAGGGTATTTTGGGTATTTTGGAATATAAAAGAATATTATTATAGTCATGTCTTACAATGCAAACAACACTTTGTTCATGTAACACACAGAATAAAAAATTTTATATTTACCCAGTAATAGAGGAATATACACAAAATGAAGCTAAATAAATTAGTGAAAAGTTTGAAAGTAACTTCCACTAAAAACCGATTAACCAGCTAAAAAAGCCGTCATTTAAATAATTCGAAAATAGAAATTATTCGAAACATGTAGTTTTCTGAATGCAAAAAACTGGTTAACCGGTTACCGGTTTGTGAATACAAAGCGTTAAGAATCCCTAAGTTATGAGAGTTCTGAATCAGAGAAAATATAAAACTTTATAATTCGAAAATAGAAATTATTCGAAACGGTCGGTTTCTGAGATGCAAAAAACCGGTTAACCGGTTTCGGTTTGTGAATACACTACTCTCAATCAAAGCAAATATTAGACATTAAACGTTAAGAATTCCTAAGTTATGAGAGTTCTGAATCAGAGAAAATATAAAACTTTATAAAACTCAGAAACTGGATAAAAATAAAAGCAACTAGAGACTTGTATTTCCTCAACATATGCGTAAAATACTTTGCTAGCATTCGATCAATCTTTTGAACACAAATATGGACTTATAATCTACAGAATAGTAGAATATATTAAGACCAAAAATATGGTACTTTAAAAAAGTTAGGATTAACCGAAAATAAAGCGTTTCTTCAAACACCACCAACATACCTAAATTTCTCATATATCGGCAGGTAGCGCTCTCTGCGATAAACAACAAAATTGTAAACAATAATAATTTTGAATCCATTAGCATCTGTATATAAACTTCATTTTGAAATATGTTTATTTTGTATAAAAATTCTATTAATTCTGTTTAACAACGAAATACGAAATATTCACCATTCTGAACTCATTAGCATTATTTTATTATTTTTATAAAAATTAAAAAAAAAACAATAACAAATTCCATTATATTTTTATTCCAAACATTCTTCTAAGAAAAACAACAATAATAATAGAAATAGAAGAAAACACAAAACACAAAAAATACAATTGCAAAATAATAATTATAATAATGAATCATAATTTAGCTTTAAGAATTTAAAGCGGTTTTGGTTCCACAACAACAGCAACAACAACAACAAAAAGTTTAATATTTATATTTATAAACAATTAATTTTTAAAACCCCCAAACATTCTTATCAATAAATTCATTTTGTTTAATAATTATTTTCAATATTTTTTTCTTCTAGTGAATTTGAAGAATCTCCCCAACCATCCGAATCAGAACCTCTTTTAGTTTCACAAGCTCCTTTAGCTGAGCTTAGCGAAATACCCCCCAATCCTATAGATTTCGATAAAGAGGACGAGGAAGAAGCAAAAGCTAAAGAATTGGCTACCAAAGCATCTGATGATAAAATGGCTGCCGCTAGCAAAGAATTGGCCAGTGATGCACCTGCTAAATCCTCTTCCGCTGAGGATAGTATATTTGCTATTATCTATACGGTGGCTAAAAAAGTGGCCATAGTTGGTTCAATTTATGCTGTTGGCTATATGGGTTGGTCGGTAGCATGGCTTATAGCTCCTGTTATTTTATCAGTAGCTCGTGATCGCTTCCGTAAGACCACGGAACATAAGCGTAATATAGCTAAGGCTTCTGCTATGGCTTCGGAAAAGGAGGTGATATTGGCAAGAATCGATGAGTTGCCAGCATGGGTGAGTGGGTTATTTGAAATTAAGGACGCTTTAAGGACCAACATTTGTAACCAATTTTTGGGTTTACAAAACCCACAAATGAAAGGAAAAATATTTTAAAAATGGACCACAATTGGAGGAAATATTTGTAGACCCGAATCAGGATTTTTGTCCTCATAAAGACTTTAGAAAGACTAAAACTAAAAACATATAAAAAGCATTACAAGAACCCATAATAAGACATTACATAGGTTAAAACCGGGAAAAATCAATGCACTTAATAAGGGCTCAGAATTCAAGATAAAATATAAGATCAAACAATTAAGACAATTAAAACTTATAGGGACCCTCAATTGTAGCTATTTTAAAAGTTTCAAAGATCGACAATTTAAATTAATAGAAAACTTTATAATCTTTCACAATCGGAGCAAATATTAGACCATAAGAGGACCCACAACTGAAACAAATCCTAAACTTTAATAGTGCTCACACTCAAGGCAATATTTATTAGACTTAATAAGGGTAAAAACAAAACAAATATTAGACTTAATAAGCCTTCACACCAAAGCAAATAAAATACTATATAAGGGTTCGGAATCAGAACGATCATTAGACTTTTTAGTTTTCAGAATCAGAGCAAATGTAAGACTTTATAAGGGCTATCAATCGGAGTAATTAAAAGAATATAAAAAGATTCTTAATCAGAACAATTGTGAGACTTTTTAGAATTAAAATTAAGGATAAAAATTGGATTTAATAAGACTCGTAATCGCAGTTAATATTAGATTTCATAAAGATTCAGAATCTGGGCAAATATTTATTCGGATTTAAAGCAAATATTAGACTCAATAAGGTCTTACAATCGGAACAAATATAAGACATAAAAAGAATTCAGAGTCAGAGCAAATATAAGTTTCGATAAGGGCTCACAATCAAAGCAAATATTGGAATTTATAAGGAATCAGAATTAAAACAAATACTATACTTTTTAGCATTCAAAATAAGGTGAAATATTAACTATATGTGAGTATGGAACCAGAGTAAATACTAGACTTTATAAAGGCTCACAATCAGAGAAAAAATTATACTTAATAAGAGTTCAGAATCATAGCAAATATAAGATTTTATAGGGTTTCAGAATCATATCAAATATAAGACTTAATATGGAAACTGAATCAGAGCAAAAATTAGACTTAATAAAGTCCACATAATCGAAACACATATTAGACTTTATAGGAAATCAGAATCGGAGCAAATTTTAAACTTTCAAATTAGAACAAATATTTGACTATTTGAGGGTTCAGTTCAAGAGCAAATATTAGACTATATAAGGGTTCAGAATCGAAAAAAATTAGAATCAGATTTTTGAAGTGTTCAGATTAAGAACAAATATTAAGTTTTATAAAAGTCTACAACTTTATTTGTTAAACAGCTAAAGACCTTAATAACTCGTGACTTAATAATTTATGATTTCATTATTTTACAGGTTTACTTCCCCGATGTGGAACGCTGTGAATGGGTTAACAAGGTACATTTTTTATAACACAAAAAAAATACTTCAAAATTTAACTAATATATTATTATTTCCAGATTCTCAAACAACTCTGGCCCAATGCCAATCACTATGCCCGCACTCTAGTCAAAGAAACCATTGAACCAGCCGTTGCCGAAAATCTTGCTCTCTATAAACTTAATGGTTTTCGTTTTGATCGTATAATTCTTGGCACCATACCTCCACGCATTGGAGGTGTTAAGATTTATGATAAAAATGTGGGACGTAATGAAATTATAATGGATCTGGATCTATTCTATGCTAGTGATTGTGATATTAATTTCTATTTGGGCAGCATGAAAGGAGGCATTAAAGATTTTCAAATCCATGGTTGGGTTAGAGTGGTAATGAAACCTTTAATACGTAGTATGCCCCTGGTGGGAGGTTTACAGATATTCTTTTTGAATAATCCAAATATTGATTTTAATTTGGTGGGTGTTATCGATTTTATGGATATGCCCGGTTTAAGTGATTTATTGCGTAGAATTATAGTGGAACAAATTGGTAACATAATGGTGTTGCCCAATAAATTGCCCATAACATTGAGTGATGAGGTGCCGGCAACAGCTTTGAAAATGCCAGAACCAGAGGTGGGTAAACGACTTTCAAATAATGAAGATGTTTTATGAATTTTTAAAAAAAATTTCTCAGGGCATTTTACGCATCCATGTAGTGGAAGCTAAGGACTTAATGAAAAAGGATATTGGTGTTTTGGGCAAGGGTAAATCTGATCCTTATGCCATAATCAATGTTGGCTCCCAAGAATTCAAGACCCAAATTATTGATAATAATGTTAATCCCAAATGGGATTATTGGTGTGAGGTGAGTTAAAGATTTGAATTAGAATTTTAAAATTTCTGTTGTTTTTTTCTTCCAAATTGGCTTAAGAGATATTTTTCTAATTCCAACAAAAGTTTTGATTGTTTCTTTCCTTTTTAAGCATTTAGCACGTTACATTTTTTTCAGTTTCAAAAAAAAAACTGTTAATTGTTACAAAATTTTGCTATTGAAAATTATATTTTTGCACGTTTTTTTAGTTTTCTTTTTAATTAATTTTAAATTACCTTTTTTTATAAATTTTATGCTTTTTCGTTTCAAATTCTCATTTCACTGTCAAAAAACCAAAAAAAAAACTCAATACAATTCTATACTCCCTTAATCATTATTATATGTTAAAATCAACAATTTTCGATAACTTGATCAAATCACATCTAAAAACCAAAAATAAATCCAAACAAAAAAAATCAAGGCTAAAATATTTGTTGAACTGGGTCAAACGGTTGAATTTAGCTTATTCGATTCCGATGATTCCAAAAAAGATGAACCATTGGGAAGGTAAGTTTATCAAAAAGAAAAATTCATTATCATAGATCATTTATTAAAAACAAAAAACAAAACTTTAAAAGAGAAATTTAGGTTCTTATTAATGTCTCATTATTGTAACAGCTATTAAAATTTAATTAAAAAACTAAACAATAAGAGTGAGATCAAAAAAATGTTAAAACACATTATGCTAAAAGATGTCAGAAATGGAGGTAAAATTAGATTCTTGAGGCCATAAAAGTCATGACAAAAAGTAGACTTTAGTCTAGTTCAGACAATAAAGTAGTTTATACTTTATACCATACACCAGTTTAAAGTCCAGACTAAAAATCGGTTTATATCCCAGAGAATTAAACAGTTTATTGTTCAGGCTTCAAATAATTTTATAGTCCAGACTATAGACCATTTTATGGTTCATACAATAAACCAGTTTATTGTCAAGACTATAAACCAGTTTATAGCCCAGATCATAAAGCAGTTTATAGTCCAGATTATAAACCAGTTTATAGTTTAACAATAAAGCAACTTACTGTTCAGACTATAAACCAGTTTATAGTCCCAACTATAAAATAATTTAGTAGTACATACTATAGGCCAGTTTATAGTCCAGATTATAAACTAGTTTATAGTCCAGAACATAAACTAGTTTATATTTCAGACAATAAACCGATTTCAAGTCTAGATCGTAAACCAGTTTATAGTTGAGAATATTTATCAGTTTATAATCCAGACTATAAATTATTTTATAGTCCAGACTATATACCAGTTTATAGTTCAGACTATTGACCAGTTTCTAGTCCAGATTATAAACCATTTCATAGTCTAAACTATAAACCATTTAAAGTCTAATAGTCCAGACTATAAACTAGTTTGTAGTCTAAAATATAAACTAGTTTATAGTCTAAATTATAAAGTCCAAACTTCAAACTAGTTTATATAGTCCAGTCCAAAATATGAACAAAACTATAGTCCAGACTAGAAACTGGACTATAAATAGTCTAGACTATTAAATAATTTATAATATGAACTATCAACTGGTTTATAGTCTGGGCCATAAATAGTCGTTAAAAAGGCGAGACTATTAACTAGCCTAAATTTAAAAATAGCCTTAAGTCGATTTCATAAAATAATTCAAGACTACAAATTAGTAAAAATTAAATTTATTAACATTTTTTCGATCTCACTCCATCTTAAACTAAATGTAAGTAGATTTGGGTACATAATGTTGATAAACTCTAATCAATTGCCTGCAGCCTGCAAAAATCTCTTCTAAAACTCCTTAAAAAATCTAAAACAAGAAACCCCATCTAAAAAAAAATTTGTAACTAAATTTTGAATGTATTGAAATTTTCGAAAATTTTCTTTAGGCGATTGTTAATTCACCTATTGGTCAAGAGGTGGTATTTAATTTATGGGATTCTGATTTATGGGATTCTGGTTTACAAAATGATGATGCCTTGGGCAGGTGGTGTATAACAATAAAAAAAACAAATACTAAAACTAAGCATGATTTTTTTTCTATTCCGTAAATTAATACTAATCAGGACGTAACCTCTTAATAACCTTAAAATGCATGAATGTTCTCTAATAATTGACTAACTCTAGTGAACTAACTTTAAATATCTAATATTTGTTCCCACAAGTAGTTTATAGAAACAAATTCAATTTCGCTATCTCTCTCATGTTTCAGTGTATGTTTCTCTCACTGTTTTTATGTGTAATTCATATAAATGCTCTCTCTCTCTCTTTATATATATATATAACCGATCTATGGAACTGCACTTGTTAGCATGTTCACTTGTTTTTAGAAACTCAAGCTCTCGCTGTTTTTTAAATAATTGTGACACTTAAGCAGCACCTTGTTTGATTCAATGTCATTTATGGAAATAATTAATTGATCAATAATTATTGGTTTAAAATATATATTTATCTTCTTCACTCTTAAGCACTTCACATTTGATTTATTATTTTCCTGATCAAAAAAAATTAAATTAAATTAATTAATTAATATTCAAAATCTTAATTATTCACTTATAAATGTTGTTATTGTCTTTTCTCAAAATACTTTATTTTTCAAAATAATTACAAAAATTTCGAAAATGTTTAATACTCCCTGCAAAATAATAAATAATTAATTAAAAAGGCTGTGGTGGAAGTTATTCAACTAACTGTGATCAGTTTTCGTTTATATGACTGGGATCGCACTGGTGATGATGAATCATTAGGAAGGTGGGAATTTCTTTTCACATTTCTTTTTAAAATAAACCAACACATATAGATTTCTTATTGTTTATGTAGTAGTGATCGTGTTTAATTTTTATTTGATATATTTTCTTTTTAAGTTTTATTAGACCAAAATTTGAATGAATCGTTTTTTTTTCACTTTAATTCTAGAAAAATCATTATTCTATTTCTATATTTCAAGAAATCTTTATCTATCTGCATTCATTAAATATATAATTCATAATTTTTGAATGATCGAAATCATATTCAAAAATAGAAAGTCGAACAAATCACTCCTGAAATATTGACTTCAACTATTTTCTATACTTGTGTTTGTCCAAAATTGAAATTAATTTAGAACTGAAAAATGTCAAAAAATTAAAGTTAATTTTAGAGTTTAAATGAGTCCAAAATTAAAGCTAATATTAAGGCCCTTAATTGAATCAAGTTTTAGATTTTAAAAGGTTCGCAAATTTAAACTTAATATTTGATTTCAAAAGCGCCCATAATTGAAGCTTATGTTAGACAAATATTAGACTTCAAAAGCCCATTTAATTGTAAAAAAAAATTACTTCAAACGAATAAATGTCCTCAATTGAATCATATTAAAATTCATAAAATTAAAATTAATTCTAGATTTTCAAAATTCTTAATTATACAGTCATTAACATAAATTAGTCTACAATCCAAACTCTAAACTAGTCTAGAGTAAAGCCTTTAACTAGTATATAGTCAAAACTGCAAACGATAATATAGTTCATATTTCAAGACTCTAAACTTGTCTATAGTCGAGCCTATAACTCAGTCTACAGTCAAGATTAGAATTCCATGGCAGAAACGATAAAACAACTTATTTAGGAGACTATATTAGATATTAGTTTATAGTTTTGCTTTTAAGCTAATTAGTCTAGAGTGTAGACTATTTTATAGTTCCGAGTATAGACTATTTGAGGACTTCAATCAGGCTGTATTGTATATTCTAAAATAAAATTTATACTTAACTTTAGAAGGACTTCAAAATTAAGTCCTTCAAAAAGATCCTTAATTAAAACTCATAATAGATTTTGAAAATGCTCAAAATTGAATCTAATTTAAGGGACCAAAGTTAAAGACAATTGGCACTAAAACTGTAACTATTTTCAGACCTGAAAAAGGATTTTAATTAAAGCTAATTTGAGTTGAGTTTTATACTTTAAAAAGGTCTTAATACTGACAGAAAGTTAATATTAATAGATCATAATTTAATCTTGACTCCAATATCCTCTTGATTGGTGCTAATATTATACCTTAAAATAAGCTACAATTAAAACCGTTTCAATTCTTAATAACATTCAAAATTATCTATTAGACATTAAAAGCGTCTAAAATTAAGATTTAAAGATGTATTTAAAAGGACTCGAAATTACTATAATCCCTAACTCAGTCCTATATACACAAGAAATGGAACAAGAAAAACTATTTTATCTGTCAATAGATTTTTGGAATTAATAAATTTTAATATCGAGTACAATAGAGGCCAATTCGATATCAAGGTAATTGTGTTTTTTTTTTCAGGGCCAGTAAAGTTTGCAATTCCTGGTATAAAACCAAAATATCATCTAAAACTCCATAATGTAAATTTGAGTCGATATAGCTGTGTATCTCCCTAACAAACGAAACTCTTAATATCGCATGTCATAAAGCAAATTTCCTGAAATTGGTCATCTTTGGGCATCAAAGTAATAAAAACTAACAGTGACGTCCCCTTACAGTGGCATCCCCTTCTTATATAGCATTTCTCTGAGTCTATAACAGCAATTAGAATGAAATTTTCTATAATAGCTATCAAATTATAGGACAGGGCACGAAGGGCTTGCATTTCTAAATTGATCATGGTGAGGGGTATTCGGCTTAGCCAAAAATTGTGATCGTTATCATTTTTGGTTCATACTCTTTATGACCAAAATTACCATCTGAAGTTACTTTTAGGTATACCGTAAAAATCAAGCTCACTTCCTGAGTCGATTTAATGATATTCATTCGTCCGGGACTTTTAATATCTTAAGTTCACTATAGATTAAAACAAACTTAGTTATTTGGTAAAAAAACAGGATCGGCTTTAAATTCCTGTTAACTTCGACATGCTCGGATTTCAAATGGGTATGGCGTTCTTCTTTACCGACTTCTGTGTCAGTTGGTAGCTTTAGCATCGAAAATCGAATATATTTTTATAAATCATACAATAATTTCTTACTTCTATCGTATCTAACTAATTTTATATGGGAACAAAAGAACCGGAATTACTTCCGTGATCGAAGGGAATATATTCTCCAGATTAATTAACTTAACAAATTCTGATTAAATTTTAAATAATAATAAATAAGTCGCTGGCAAATCAATTGTAATACAAACTTCTTGAGATTTCTTATAGCCGAAAATCACCATCAAATGTCGTCCGATTTGTTCAAACTTAATAGCAACAAAATTATAAAAATATATATTTTATTTTTAAAAATAATGAACACACATTTTCCAAAATCATCCTAAAATAAAACTAAATTTTAAACTTCTCACACACGTTGATTTTTTAAAAATTTCTTTATTCTCTCCCAGACAGACCTCTTTCCCTAAACAAACTGAACAAATTAGAAAAATTTATATTTTTAGCAGAACAAAATTTCTTTAAAAAATATAAAAATTATCTCATATTCTACATATTTTCTACCTGAAATCCCATATTGAACATTCTCACCTTTTTTCATTCAACACAACCAACAAAATAATTCCCATATTCTTTTTCCTACAAATAATTAGTTTAAATAGAAAATAAAATCATTAACGTATGTTCTTGCTTCGGCAGAACATATACTAAAATTGGAACGATACAGAGAAGATTAGCATGGCCCCTGCGCAAGGATGACACGCAAAATCGTGAAGCGTTCCACATTTTTTATTAACGTAATAAGGACCTTATTACATTAAAACATAAATATTCAATATTAATTTTATAAAATTCCTTCTAATTTTACAAAATCGGTCCTCATAGCGATACTAAGAAATCATTCCTTAAACTAACCCATTTAATAATTTTATTTACTAAACCTGGAGACATTTTAGAAAAGTTTTATAAGTTTTGTTGTTTTTTTTTGAGTTGAGTTATAGTTCCAATTAATTTTTATCCCAAAACTATCTGAAAAATATTAAACAAAAAATTAATAATTTCCCTTAAACAAATTTCAGAGCTTCTATCGAAATCATCAATGCGGTTAAAAGAGGCGTGGTGGATACAGTAAGTAATTTTAAAAACATTTTTTCTTTGAAAAAATTAATTTTAAAACTTGTTCTCTTCTTAAAATCTAGTGGTTAACCTTGGAAGAAGCTAAACATGGTCTACTCCATGTACGTTTACAATGGTATAAACTTACCGCCGATCCTTCCGATCTACAAGCTGCTCTCTTAGAGACTCAACTACTTAGAGTTACCTCCATGAGTACTGCCTTATTAATTGTTTTCATTGATTCTTGTAAAAATTTGAAACAAGCTCGTATTCACTCTAAACCGGATCCATATTTGGTGGCCAGTGTTGGTAAACAGAAACAACAAACCGCCATGATTATGCGTGATGATTCGCCTGTATGGGAACAAGGTTTTACCTTTTTGGTGGGCAATCCCGATAATGATACATTACAAATCAAAATTTTCGATCAAAAAACCGGCAACGAAATTGGTCAATTTGGTTATGTTATAGCTTCACTAATGAATAAGAAAAATATGGAAATTGTGTCGCAACCTTTCCAATTGCAAAAATCAGGACCAGAATCTAAATTGATAATGTCTTTGTCGTTGAGAATATTGAAAAAGGCCGATATAATTGAAGATCCCGAAAGTTCTGAAACTACAAATCCTCAATTGTCGCGCACCACTTCTGTTAGCAAAACCTCCATCAGCAAAACTCCCAGTATTCAGGAAAAGACCTCACCCAAGGTAATATTTCACTGACATCCTAAATATATATGTTTTCTTCTAATAATTTCTCTTCTTTCAATAAGGAATTACAATCACAATCTAGTCGCATTTCCTCCAATGAATCTCCTCTTACCGAAGAAGAACCCAATTTAAAAGTATCCACTTCTGCCAATCTACAATCGATCACACCACCCCGTAGCCCCAAACCTTTTTCAGCTTCTCTAATTGGTGGTGATTCTGTTTTGACACATCGTGTGCCTGATGTTACCTCATCTCCTGGAGAATATGGTTTGGGTCGCATGCAATTGACTTTACACTACATGGTACAACGTCAAAAACTTTTCGTTACAATTCACAAAATTATGAATATACCCTTAAGAGATCCCTCGAATATTCCTGATCCTTATGTTAAATTATATTTATTACCCGGACGTAGCAAAGAATCAAAACGTAAAACAATTGTGGTGAAAGATAATTGTAATCCTGTTTACGATGCCACATTCGAATATTTGATTTCAACGGCTGAATTAATTCAATCCGAATTGGAGGTTACAGTTTGCACACAAAAGGGCTTTTTGTCGGGTGGCAGTCCTATTATTGGAATGGTAAGTGGATGGAGTTTTTATTTAAAATTGACTTTGGAATATTTTATTTTGTGTTTAAAAAATTTCCTATTTAAATCGGCTTTGAAAATAATATTTACTGGAACCGTCAAGAACCTATGAAAAAGCTATAGCACCAGAAAAATAGTTTTTCTTGTATAAAGTATACCTCTGATCTCTATTCTATTAAATGGCTAATTGAAAGAAGAACCGAATGAAACACTTATCAAAAAATAATAATTTAAAAAGATAACCTGCGGGATAAAGGTGTCTAATTGTCCCTTAGTGATAGGTCATGTATATATTTCAATAGTTAAAATACATAAAAAATTACAATATGAAGTATAATTGCAATAAACTTTGAGGCTTGTCCTTAGATACTAAATGCTACACTGTATCAAATGTATTAGTTAAAGTACAATTTAACTCGGCGCAGGGATAGAAACATTTTTCCGAGGAATACTACCGGAGACACTCGAACTGTTACAACAACAGTGAACATCTTTGACATCTATAAGTAACCGGCGCCTAATGGGAAATGCAAATCGTTATGTTAATTGCAGATCAATTATACGCGAAGCAATGGAACAAACATTCCTACACGAATTTACTCATACTTGAGGACAGAACGAAGATTTATTCTCTATTTCGTAGAACCAGAGAAACTAAGGATCCTTCCGGCTGCAAAACCATAATATGGTATATCTGTAGAGATCTGAACAATCAAATAATTTGTGTTCTGGGAAAATGTTATCATAGAAAGATATAAATACCTTCACCGATTCCAATCAATGATCACTTCATAAATAGAAGGTAACTGCCGAAGCAAGAACAAACCAAAATTCTATTTATACATACACTTTAAGAAAAAAAGAAACGAGAATTATAAATCAAGTTAAAGAGAGAGAGTTTAAGAGAGAGAAAGAAAATCTCTTGCTACCTGAAGGAAAAATCCTTTCTTTTGCTACAAAGAAAAAGAAGGATATTTCTCCACTCTCCTGTCAAATCTAACTCGCATTGATTAAAACTGTTATAAACTAAAGCACGGCTTCGGTGGAGTGCATCAAATGTTGGGACATTTCCTGTCACTAGCTTATTTCGATATTCTATTATCTTACCAGACTTAACTCATACAAGTGGTGTGGAATTATGGAAACAAAAAAATTTCGAGGAACGATTCTGAATTCCTATGAATGAATTCCCATAGACATGTGGACAAGTTTTTTTCTCCTTCCCTGCCTAACTGCTTATAATGAACTCAAAACGTTTAAGAGAACAGAGTGAAGAAGGAGGTAACGATGAGCGACTATTACTCATGAGACCGCGGTCTAACTAACTACTTTAAATGAACTCAAAACGCAACAAGGAAAACAGTCTTTGAGAAAGAAGGGTGATTTCACGTTTTAAATCGTGAACATATATTGCAAAATGAATCGATGATTTTATTCTGAACCAAAGATTTTTAAGGTTCTTATATTGTTCTTGTAATATATTCATGGAAATTAGAGGGTCTTATTCCAAAAGGGAATGTGACTTCAGGCATTTTAAAACCACCTCTTTCTGTCTCGGCCTCCAAAATTTTGACTAGAAAATATTAAATTTAATTCCGAACTGTTTATTTTGTAGGGTTTTAATACAAATTTTGAAACTAAAGTATTGGTATGAGAGGAAATTACTCCTCAAAACATTTCCCTCTTGAATTCTTTAACATAAATCAGACGAGAATTAGTTACTCTCATTTTCATCAAACACCTAATCTAACATCTAATTGTTTGATCCTGGCGTGTTGATTTTGCAAGGCTCTATGTTTTTTATCCGAATAATCCAAAAAATGTGGAACGCTTCACGATTTTGCGTGTCATCCTTGCGCAGGGGCCATGCTAATCTTCTCTGTATCGTTCCAATTTTAGTATATGTTCTGCCGAAGCAAGAACAAACTACAGAACACCAAAATTCTATTTACACATACATTTTAAGAAAAAAAGAATACGAGAATTATAAATCGAGTTAAAGAGAGAATTTTAAGAAAAGAAAATCTCTTGCTACCTGAAGGAAAAATCCTTTCTTTTGCTACAAAAAAAAGAAAGGATATTTCTTGTGCATTGATTACACCCAAAAAGGGGGTGGTTTTGTAAAATAGATATGTAAACATTAGACAGTTCGCTCTACCTAATTTCTATTGTTCGAAATAGAGAAATATGTTTTTGTTTAATAATTCTCGTATTCTATTTTTTCTCAAATGTACGTATAAATAAAAAATTCAGGATAAGAACTTTGTTCTTGCTTCGGCAGAACATATACTAAAATTGGAACGATACAGAGAAGATTAGCATGGCCCCTGCGCAAGGATGACACGCAAAATCGTGAAGCGTTCCACATTTTTTTGTGAATCCCCATAATTAATTATTAATGTGAAAATTCAAATAGAAATTATCATCAAAATAGAGCGAATGATTTCTGCCGAAGAAATTAAAGACTCTAGACTTCCAAAATAAACACGCCAGGCTCAAATAATCGTTCCTTTGATGAAAAGAAAACAAATTTTACTCTTCGAAATCGGCAAAAATCGTCAACATAAAAATGTTTCAACACATTTTTTGTGCTCTCTGTTTACTTAACTCTGGACAGTTTGGAGCATTTACCTATCAACAAAACAAGTACCTCATTTTTGTTCTTACACCACTCAAGGACATGTTTACCATAGTGACAGGATGTCAAGTAAAGCCAAAAATAAGTAGACACATTATAAAGTCTTATGAATGGAAGCAGCCTTTTTTCATACTGTCTTCTATTTTCGCAACTGCATATTGCTAACCTAACAAGAACTTTTTGGAATATTTTGACTGCTTTTAGATCCTAAACTATTCATCAATGTTCCCTTTGAACATCAGCAAGATAAAAATTTTTGAGAGAAATCGAAACGTATGTTTTTTTTGTACTCAAGTTCCCTACAACGTTCCTGTAGAGAACTTGAGCTACAGCTGTATCTTTTCGTATCAAATAGTCCGATCAATAAGGCTTCTTTCCTGCCAGGTGTGTTGGGAGTTCTTTTGAAAATGCTTTTATTGTTTTGACTGCTACGAAAATTTTGCTTTTTATTTTTATGCTTCTAATCGGTCAAGCGCGACTATGTAATACCCAATACCATATTGTTTGCTATGAAAAAATTTTGAACGACCCTCGTATATTTTTTTATGCCTGTGTGTGCAATAAATTATTATATAAAACTAACATTTATGTGAAATTTCTACATTTTAAATGGAATCTTTTCTGAAGAATCCTTATAGAGCGACCTTCGTATAATTTCGCACTGCAGTTTTTGTTTATATTTATTTTAATTTTACTAAATATTTTTACAATTTCTACGTATATGTGCGAATTATGAGTATCAAAGTGATATTTGGAAGGGTGGTTGTATGCAACCTTAACACATCACTTCTATCTGACCAGGTTTTCTATTAACGGACAAGTTCAACAACTTGACAGTAGAGCTTTAAATAATTGAATCAACTTTTTGAAGGAACAAGTTGTGGTTTGTAGAAAATCTTTAATATTAGTACACATTAAAGATACTTTCCAATGAGGCAACGAAATGGCACAGTACAGTTCAACAGGTCTTGTTGATTAATTAACATTGTCACCATAATGAAGGTACTGAACAAATATATTATTTTAATGTGTTTAACAATATTCGAAAAGTACCCGTTTTGTAGTACCCGAAGTTACCGATATGTAATTTGATTGTTACTATACAAAAATCATTATTGTAATGGACCTGAATTGTAATTATTACAAGCGAGCAGAAAATTTCTTTCAGTCCAAGCTTGATGATCAATTATAACAATTATGAAGTTCAAAATTTTATACTTGTGAAATATCGTCAAAATTAGGACATAAATCGTCAAAACGTGATTTCGGGCTCATAAAATCGCCAGTGGGTATGAGTTCAGATAACATAAAAAGAAAGTGAGCCTCGCAAAATTAAATGTAAAGGAATAAAATTCATCGCTTTTAATTCGAGGTGCAGAAAGGGGGTGGCATTAGAACTTTCAATAAAATAATCAAAATTGTTATTCAAGAGTCCATTCCCAGTTATTTATTTTATTTTGAATTAAGTAAAAATTTTTATTTTTACATTTTTTTAAATTTAACATTAATTTAATTATTTTCTTGTTTTCTTTCAGTTGAAAATCCCTCTAAATGAACCTGAAATCTCTGAAGAAGGAGGCCTAAATACCTGGTTTGATTTACAGCCAGAACATAAACATGACTAAATATTTTTTGTTATTTATCTCCTTTTTTCAAATATTGTCTATAATGTAATCTCGTAATATTATATAAAATGCATAAATAATTTTTATTTTTGGATACAAATTTCACAGAATCTAGATAAAAAACCCATAATTAAACTTTAAAAGCTCTCTTTTTTATATTGTCAAACTTTTATTTTGTTTATTAATTTTATTATTTTTTTCTTTAATTTTAATCCAAAAACTGTTTTAAGCTCAAATTATTTTGAAATTGTAATATTTTTATTTAGTTTTTAAACAATAAAAAATAAAATTTATGTCTCATATTTTTTGCATAAATTATTAAAAAAAAAATAAAATAAAAACTCTGTAATAAAAAAAAACTAACGAAAGAAAAATTTCTTTAAAAAGTTTCGAACAAAAATTTAGGAAAAACTTTATAGACATTTTAGATATGAATATAAGATTGACATTGGAAAAGTGCCGCAATTCATTCCAAAATGTCTGAAATTAAAAACTGATAATGACAGGCAACTTAAGTTACTCGGTAAAGATTTGTCTTCTAACACATTCAATGCGGAATCATTATTAAATCCTGCTCCGAAATAGCAGTAGTAAAATGCACCTAAATTTTGTCTAACCAATAAACTAAGGAAAACCCGACTATATTATACCCTACACCACATTTTTGGTTGTAACTGACTGCTAAGAAAAAATTATGAATGGCCCTCGTATAATTTACTTTTCTTATTTATGTTAATGCGTCCATTTATATGTTTTAAATTTTCCTGAAGAATTATGTGAGAGTTTATATAAATTATGGACCGATGGACAAGTATTTCGGAATTAAGTAATTAATGCTGCGAGGAGAAATTTTCGGTTTAACGATTTGTGGCGGTTGTGTGAATTTCTGATCAGGTATAAATATCAATGATCAGCTCAAGCGCAGGAATCTGACAACCTCGACTGGTTGTGTCCATAGATCTTCAGGACAAAGTGAAGTTGGATTGGACTGGCAGTTGAATAGATGTCGTGTAACATGTGGTCCTTGACCACATGCAGGACATAGTTTTGGGACGGCACGGTCAATACGTGACCAGAAGGCATTAAGCCTTTTGCTCCATCCCGATTTCAGTTGTGTCAGAACTACACTTGTTTCTCCTAGCACGACATACATACGGTAACTTGAAACCATGGAATTTGAGGCGTCTCTGTGAATGTCGTTCAAAGTTGTCATATACGAATTCTGATCCAAAGGATTTTGCATATATCTTTCTTACATGCCTCGGCGGTAACTCCAATTGGTTCATTTCCGCGACAGCTGCGACAGCCGGTACCGGAATGACCCGAAATTTTTCGGCCAAGGGCTGTCAGCTCAGCAACAGAAGAGAGAAGTTAAAGTTTGTGAAACTATTTGACGTTCTATAAGGGAGTGATTGGTTTTATTTTATTATATTGAACTGCTTATATAATCAATAATTAATATTTGCCTTGTATTGGAGTTATTCTCCCCTCGACCCGATTGGTTAGGTTTCTCAAGTTACTTAAAACTCATGAATTGTTAAGTGGTGTTCATTTGTACGCTACTTTTTTGATTGTCAATTCATTTTCAAAATTCATTTTCCTATTTTTTCAAATTATTACAGAGGCCACAATGTTAATTGAATAGTAATTCATGACAACACATGCTTTCCTAATACACAGTGACCCGTGATTATTAAAAGCAACATTGCTACGTCCCTAATAATTTTAAAGTTTAATAAAATTTATTTGTTCAAAATTTAAATCAAATTTCGCGCCACACTCGACCACTGAACGCTGGTTTATATTACATTTTGATCTGGCAACTCTTTCAATCACACTAAATACAACTCTGCATTTAGCACTTAATTCCATAATACAACTCTGTTCATATAATGAAAAACTCACCACTATTACAATGTAAACAACCCTGTTTAGTTTACGCTTTTGTGTTTCATATTTAATATGTGATTTCTTATAATTCCCATATTCTTTTTTGCGGAAAAGTTAATACAAATAGTGAGTTTAGAGAACACCACTCGTTCTTGCTTCGGCAGAACATATACTAAAATTGGAACGATACAGAGAAGATTAGCATGGCCCCTGCGCAAGGATGACACGCAAAATCGTGAAGCGTTCCACATTTTTTTGTCAGTATGGGTTTCAAAAAAGATTTGTCAATTAGAATTGTTAAAGAGTTAAAAGATTTATATATAAAAAGATATACAAATATTGATTAATTGAGTACAGGTGAGAATCGTAAAACTTTAATAATAAAAAGATTTTTGGCGCAATTCATCTAGAAAGTGTGTATATGTGTTTGCATGTATGTAAATTTTCACATAATAATCCCAAAATACCTGAAAGTTATATATGTGACAAATAATTTCAATTGGACCAGTGGGAGAGGTATCCCCCATACAAATCAAATATTGATTATCAAATATGTAAAGAACTATAACAGAGAGAGTTCTTCAATTTGGTCCCAACAACTTTCTCAAGAAACTGTTTCACTGGTTAAAACATAGGACAGGTAAGACCAGGGGGAGGGGATTTCGAAATAAAGAACTGTTAATCCCCGCGGTCAATTGGAGGCAAATTGTTTCAAAGTGATTAGTAATTAGCAATTTTTAGTGATTTCCAGAGGTGGGGATTATATAATTTATTAGGACGTTTTCAGGTTGCATAAATCGAAAATATTCAAAGTTTTATATTTTATTTTTAGAAATTTAGGCATTTTAAAGTAATTTTCGGCTGTGGCTTTGTATTGGAGCTGAGCTCATTTGTCGGTTTGAACCGTTACAAGATATATTGGTGCCATACTTAGTTAAAATATATCAGCCGATTTTATGAGTTTTAAAGCCTTATAGGGGAAGATATTCGTATGAGAGCTACCTGGATTGTTGAACCGAACATGACTAAAATAATAATATGAAGAACATTTTTATCGAGATATTTAAAAAGTTGCTATCAATAGAGTTTTCACAACGTCTGCATATTCAACGGGACGGACATCATTAAAGCGACTCAGAAAGTGATTGTTAACTATGTTGTTACTCCCACTATCTTAATAGTGGGAATAACATATTTTTTACAACCACTTATGGTAGTGTAGGGTATATAATATTTATCACAAATTTGGTAATTTTTCATTTGTGCTATCGATGCAATATAGTATTTATTTTAAACTCCTCTTAAGATATCTTAATATAGATTAAATAAGATAAAGCGTCGTCCTGAAATAAGGGAGAGTTTCGAAGTCCCTTAAGTATTTTTCAATTCTTATAAGAATTATTTGCAATTCATTTGGAATGACTCAGGTAAATAGTGTTAAAAACCATAAATTTGTGTTTTTTTATAATTTGAATATTTTAATAATTCCCATATTCTTTTTCTGCAAAAAAGTTAATATAAATACCAAATTCAAAAACTTTGGGTGTTCTTGCTTCGGCAGAACATATACTAAAATTGGAACGATACAGAGAAGATTAGCATGGCCCCTGCGCAAGGATGACACGCAAAATCGTGAAGCGGTTCCACATTTTTTTTGGATTATCAATCACATTGTAACGCAAATATTCGAATGAAAAAGATACGAAATAATGTTATATTGACTTCTATCAGGATTAAATAATTTTTATATCCTAATTTAAGGGTAATGATAGAGCAAGAATGGAGATAATAATTGTCAGATAAAGATTTCGAGAGGGAAATATTTTAAATGTATAGTACATTTTACGAGTAATTTTCAACCATAACAAGGAATTGAGTTCCTAAATTCTTCAGTTCCAAAATTCATACTAAAACCTTGCGAAATCAACTGTGCAGGACAAAATTAAAATCAAAAAGTTTTGAGGCAAAGATAGAAGAGAGAATGGTCGGGTATTAAAATGTCTAATGTGAATTTTTATAATCTAGTCCTTTTTGGAGTAATTCCCTCTAATTTCCAAGAACTGAATATGTTCAAAAGTTGGTATAGAAGAACCATATAAAATTGTTAGTTCATCAATTCATATTTCAGTAGTATTGCAAAATCTAGTACGTTTCTCTTTCAATAAACTGATCTCTCTGGTGCGTTTTGAATTAATTTAAAAGTTAGGTGACCAACTGCGTTACCAACTTGGTTACACAAATGTAAAGTCGACCTCTATTGTATATGTATTTTTCTAGTGTGTTCTGAGTTCATTCAAAGGAGTAATTCAGGGGAGGAGACCAAACGTGGTATACCCGGGTCTCTTGTGCGTTCGTCGCAACTGAGAAGCAATCATTCAAAGGAGTTCGGTATAGCTTCTCGTACTTGCTTAGATTTCCCCCATTTCAAATCTTTTAGATGATTTAAGTCTGGTAATGTATCGGTTTTTTTTTTAATTGTCCAGTGACATAGACCGAAGCTTTGAATTCGTTTTGATCTATACAATGCAAGTAAGATTTCTTAGTAGTGTGAGTTCACCATATCCATACGTTCTTTTTATGGAATAATCATTAATTGGAAACGATGATGGTATTTAAATCTTAAATCTTTTCACGAACCTTCGCTGAAAATATCGTATTATGATTTGGAGGGATACTTTAGTTTCTGGTTCTTTAAATAAAGACCAATTTCATGCTCTCCTGATGCATTGAGCAAATCCGTATAGCAGTAAGTTCCCAGGAGTATTTTTCCGCATATAATTGATCTGCAATTGATATGAATAAACGTAAAAGCATCTAGTGAAAATTCTTAGCGATTTGCGTTTTCCACTAGACGCCTGTTATATATTAATGTCTACTGTTGTTGTAACAGTTCATTTTTTTTTAGTTTTTCCCGGGTAAAATTGTGGATTATTTTTCAATTTATTTCAAAACTCCTTTTACACCCTCCGAATAAGAAAAATACACTTTTGATTTCCCAGTTTTTTTTGTGTTCATTTAAATCTGTTTTATTAATAATATTTATCAATTATATTTTATACAATATATAGATTATTATGTAATAACTATTATTATTATTATTATTATTATTATTATTATTATTATTATTATTATTATATTATTATTATTATTATTATTATTATTATTTTTTACAATGAAACTCTGTTAATAATTAAATTTATTAAATATTTTATAAATGTTTTGTGTGTAGATGTATGTGTAACTGTACTCCTATTTTTAATTTATTTTTAATTTTTTTTCTGTCTTAAAAAATAAATCTTAAAATTATTAAAAAAATTTATAATTTTTTCTCCAACACAGTTTTGTATTTTTCTTTTTAACTCAAAATCAAATATTTTGTTTTATTTTTATTGATTTAAATTTTCTTTTGCAAGTTAAAAAATAAATCAATAAAATTATCACATTTAATTATTTACAGAAAAATAAAATATATTTTTTTCATTTAATTTAAAATAATTTCCTTGTTTTTTTTTCAG
>PYHX02000467.1:36381317-36396696 GCA_004302925.2 Cochliomyia hominivorax | reverse complement strand
GAATAGTAATTCATGTCAACACATGCTTTCTTAACACACAGTGACCCGTGATTATTAAAAGCAACATTGCTACGTCCCTAATAATTTTAAAGTTTAATAAATTTATTTGTTCAAAATTAAATCAAATTTCGCGCCACACTCGACCACTGAACGCTGGTTTATATTACATTTTGATCTGGCAACTCTTTCAATCACACTAAATACAACTCTGCATTTAGCACTTAATTCCATAATACAACTCTGTTCATATAATGAAAACTCACCACTATTACAATGTAAACAACCCTGTTTAGTTTACGCTTTTGTGTTTCATATTTAATATGTGATTTCTTATAATTCCCATATTCTTTTTTGCGGGAAAAGTTAATACAAATAGTGAGTTTAGAAAACACCATTCGTTCTTGCTTCGGCAGAACATATACTAAAATTGGAACGATACAGAGAAGATAGCATGGCCCCTGCGCAAGGATTGACACGCAAAATCGTGAAGCGTTCCACATTTTTTTGTCAGTATGGGTTTCAAAAAAGATTGTCAATTAGAATTGTTAAAGAGTTAAAAGAATTATATATAAAAAGATATACAAATATTGATTAATTGAGTACAGGTGAGAATCGTAAACTTTAATAATAAAAAGATTTTTGGCGCAATTCATCTAGAAAGTGTGTATATGTGTTTGCATGTAGTATGTGACATTTAGACATTAAAACGGCTGAACCAAATTTGATGAAATTTTCACATAATAATCCCAAAATACCTGAAAGTTATATATGTGACAAATAATTTCAATTGGACCAGTGGGAGAGGTATCCCCCATACAAATCACATATTGATTATCAAATATGTAAGAACTATAACAGAGAGAGTTCTTCAATTTGGTCCCAACAACTTTCTCAAGAAACTGTTTCACTGGTTAAAACATAGGACAGGTAAGACCAGGGGGAGGGGATTTCGAAATAAAGAACTGTTAATCCCCGCGGTCAATTGGAGGCAAATTGTTTCAAAGTGATTAGTAATTAGCAATTTTTAGTGATTTCCAGAGGTGGGGATTATATAATTTATTAGGGACGTTTTCAGGTTGCATAAATCGAAATATTCAAAGTTTTATATTTTATTTTAGAAAATTTAGGCATTTTAAAGTAATTTCGGCTGTGGCTTTGTATTGGAGCTGAGCTCATTTGTCGGTTTGAACCGTTACAAGATATATTGGTGCCATACTTAGTTAAAATATATCAGCCGATTTTATGAGTTTTAAAGCCTTATAGGGGAAGATATTCGTATGAGAGCTACCTGGATTGTTGAACCGAACATGACTAAAATAATAATATGAAGAACATTTTTATCGAGATATTTAAAAAGTTGCTATCAATAGAGTTTTCACAACGTCTGCATATTCAACGGGACGGACATCATTAAAGCGACTCAGAAAGTGATTGTTAACTATGTTGTTACTCCCATTATTTTAATAGTGGGAATAACATATTTTTACAACCACTTATGGTAGTGTAGGGTATATAATATTTATCACAAATTTTGTAATTTTTCATTTGTGCTATCGATACAATATAGTATTTATTTTAAACTCCTCTTAAGATATCTTAATATGGATTAAATAAGATAAAGCGTCGTCCTGAAATAAGGTATAGTTTCGAAGACCCTTAAGTATTTTTAAATTCTTATAAGAATTATTTGCAATTCATTTGGAATGACTCAGGTAAATAGTGTTTAAAAGCCATAAATTCTCTGTTTTTTTTATAATTTGAATATCTTTATAATTCCCGTATTCTTTTTCTGTCAAAAAATTAATATAAATACCAAATTCAAAGAACCTTAGGTGTTCTTGCTTCGGCAGAACATATACTAAAATTGGAACGATACAGAGAAGATTAGCATGGCCCCTGCGCAAGGATGACACGCAAAATCGTGAAGCGTTCCACATTTTTTTGGATTATCAATCACATTGTAACGCAAGTATTAGAGTGAAAAAGATACGAAATAATGTTATATTGACTTCTATCAACACGCCAGGATTAAATAATTTTTATATCCTAATTTAGTGGTAATGATAGAGCAAGAATGGAGATAATAATTATCAAATTTTTGTTAAAGATTTCGATAGTGAAATATTTTAAATGTATAGTACCTTTTACGAGAAATTTTCTAACATAACAAGGAATTGAGTTCCTAAATTCTTCAGTTCCAAAATTCATACTAAAACCTTGCAAAATCTTAAAACAGTTAGGTGGACCAACTGCGTTACCATGCCTATTGGTTTACACCAAATGTAAAGTCGATCTCTATTGTATATGTATTTTCTAGTGTGTTCTGAGTTCATTCAAAGGAGTAATTCAGGGGAGGAGACCAAACGCGGTATTACCCGGGTCTCTTGTACGTTCGTCGTAACAGAGAAGCAATCATTCAAAGGAGTTCGGTATAGCTTCTCGTACTTGCTCAGTTTCCACCACATCTTTTAGATGAATTAAGTTTGGTATTTTTCAGTTTTTGAATTAAACTAGTGACATAGGAAATGTCACCGAAGCTTTAAATTCGTTTTGATGAGTTAAAACATTTCCTATGTCCTTTGAAGTGACCATGTCCACACGTTCTATTTATGGAATAATCATTAATTGGAAACTATGAAGGTATTTATATCTTTATATAATAGATTTTCACGAACCTCCCCAGAATGGTTTGGATATATACTTTGGTTTCTGGTTATATAAAATAAAGACCCAATTTCATGCTCTCCTCATGCATTGAGCAATTCCGTAAAGCAGTAAGTTCCCAGGTGTATTTTTCCGCATATAATTGATCTGCAATTGATATGAATAAACGTAAAGCATCTAGTGAAAATTATGAGCGATTTGCGTTTTCCACTAGACGCCTGTTATATATTGATGTCTACTGTTGTTGTAACAGTTCAAGTGTCTCCGGTAGTTTTTCCCGGTAAAATTGTGGAATTTGTTTCAATTTATTTCAAAATCCCTTTTACACCCTCCCGAATAAGAAAAGACTCTTTTGATTACCCAGTTTTTTTTGTGTTCATTTGAATCTGTTTTATTAATAATATTTATCAATTATATTTTATACAATATATAGATTATTATATAATAACTATTATTATTATTATTATTATTATTATTATTATTATTATTATTATTATTATTATTATTATTATTATTATTATTATTATTTTTACAATGAAACTCTGTTAATAATTAAATTTATTAAATATTTTATAAATGTTTTGTGTGTAGGTGTATGTGTAACTGTACTCCTATTTTATATTTTTTGTCTTAAAAAATAAATCTTAAAATTATTAAAAATTTATAATTTTTCTCCAACACAGTTTTGTATTTTTCTTTTTTTCTCAACTCAAAATCAAATATTTTGTTTTATTTTTATTGATTTAAATTTTCTTTTGCAAATTAAAAAATAAATCAATAAAATTATCACATTTAATTATTTACAGAAAAATAAAAAATATATATTTTTTTCATTTAATTTAAAATAATTCCTTGTTTTTTTCAGTTTTTTTATTATTAAAATTTTTTGTATTTTTTATTATTTGTTTGTTTGTTTGTTTGTTTGAGGTAGTTTATTTTCCAAATTTTATACATTTTTCTTGATTTAATGGGTTTTTTTAATATTTGCATTTTTTGTTCAAAATTTAAAATCTCAGAAACCTTATTTTCCCTTCGAACTGCAGTCAAAGTAGCAGACACACAATATGGATGTTTTTTTTTTTTTTTTCTTGAAACAAAGTCAAAATAAAAAAAAATTAAAATTAATTAAAAATGTGACTAAATGTTATAAATGAACTTAAAAAAAATAATAAAACTCAAACAGCTCTGTGTGGGATTCGAACCCATGGCCTCACGAAGTAACAAATGCTTACAACTTTGCAATCTCTTAAAATGATTCAGGTTCGATTTCTGCTGAGTACTTGCTTTTCAAAAATTTTCGACAAGTTAAAACATAATATATTTTGTTGCTTAAATTTCAAAAAAAAAATTAGACTAAATGCTTGTTTGTAGAGTAAACTAGAAACTAGTATAAAATATAGAATAAAAAAGTAATCTAATAGTTCCTAGACTATGATTATGATCAAGTCTTTAGACTAGATTATGATCAAGTCTTTAGACTAGATTATGATCAAGTCTTTAGACTAGATTATGATCAAGTCTTTAGACTAGATTATGATCAAGTCTTTAGACTAGATTATAATCAAGTCTTTAGACTAGATTATGATCAAGTCTTTAGACTAGATTATGATCAAGTCTTTAGACTAGATTATGATCAAGTCTTTAGACTAGATTATGATCAAGTCTTTAGACTAGATTATGATCAAGTCTTTAGACTAGATTATAATCAAGTCTTTAGACTAGATTACAATCAAGTCTTTAGACTAGATTACAATCAAGTCTTTAGACTAGATTACAATCAAGTCTTTAGACTAGATTACAATCAAGTCTTTAGACTAGATTACAATCAAGTCTTAGACTAGATTACAATCAAGTCTTTAGACTAGATTATGATCAAGTCTTTAGACTAGATTACAATCAAGTCTTTAGACTAGATTACAATCAAGTCTTTAGACTAGATTACAATCAAGTCTTTAGACTAGATTACAATCAAGTCTTTAGACTAGATTACAATCAAGTCTTTAGTCAAGTCTTTAGACTAGATTATGATCAAGTCCTTAGACTAGATTATGGTCAAGTCCTTAGACTAGATTATGATCAAGTATTTAGACTAGATTATGATCAAGTCTTTAGACTAGATTATGATCAAGTCTTTAGACTAGATTATGATCAAGTCTTTAGACTAGATTATTATCAAGTCTTTAGACTAGATTATTATCAAGTCTTTAGACTAGATTATTATCAAGTCTTTAGACTAGATTATTATCAAGTCTTTAGACTAGATTATGATGAAGTCTTTAGACTAGATTATGATCAAGTCTTTAGACTAGATTATGATCAAGTCTTTAGACTAGATTATGATCAAGTCTTTAGACTAGATTATGATCAAGTCCTTAGACTAGATTATGATCAAGTCCTTAGACTAGATTATGTTTCAAGTCCTTAGACTAGATTATGATCAAGTCTTTAGACTAGATTACAATCAAGTCTTTAGACTAGATTACAATCAAGTGTTTAGACTAGATTACAATCAAGTCTTTAGACTAGATTACAATCAAGTGTTTAGACTAGATTACAATCAAGTCTTTAGACTAGATTACAATCAAGTCTTTAGACTAGATTACAATCAAGTCTTTAGACTAGATTACAATCAAGTCTTTAGACTAGATTACAATCAAGTCTTTAGACTAGATTATGATCAAGTCTTTAGACTAGATTATGATCAAGTCTTTAGACTAGATTATGATCAAGTCTTTAGACTAGATTATGATCAAGTCTTTAGACTAGATTATGATCAAGTCTTTAGACTAGATTATGATCAAGTCTTTAGACTAGATTATGATCAAGTCTTTAGACTAGATTATGATCAAGTCTTTAGACTAGATTATGATCAAGTCTTTAGACTAGATTATGATCAAGTATTTAGACTAGATTATAATCAAGTCTTTAGACTAGATTACAATCAAGTCTTTAGACTAGATTACAATCAAGTCTTTAGACTAGATTATGATCAAGTCTTTAGACTAGATTATGATCAAGTCTTTAGACTAGATTACAATCAAGTCTTTAGACTAGATTACAATCAAGTCTTTAGACTAGATTACAATCAAGTCTTTAGACTAGATTACAATCAAGTCTTTAGTCAAGTCTTTAGACTAGATTATGATCAAGTCCTTAGACTAGATTATGATCAAGTCCTTAGACTAGATTATGATCAAGCCTTTAGACTAGATTATGATCAAGTCTTTAGACTAGATTATGATCAAGTCTTTAGACTAGATTATGATCAAGTCTTTAGACTAGATTATTATCAAGTCTTTAGACTAGATTATTATCAAGTCTTTAGACTAGATTATTATCAAGTCTTTAGACTAGATTATGATCAAGTCTTTAGACTAGATTATGATCAAGTCTTTAGACTATATTATGATCAAGTCTTTAGACTAGATTATGATC
The DNA here is from genome assembly GCA_004302925.2 of Cochliomyia hominivorax. Lineage (NCBI taxonomy): Eukaryota > Metazoa > Arthropoda > Insecta > Diptera > Calliphoridae > Cochliomyia > Cochliomyia hominivorax. Next base: position 36,390,597 of record PYHX02000467.1, on the reverse strand, counting down.
AAGTCCTTAGACTAGATTATGATCAAGTCCTTAGACTAGATTATGTTCAAGTCCTTAGACTAGATTATGATCAAGTCTTTAGACTAGATTACAATCAAGTCTTTAGACTAGATTACAATCAAGTGTTTAGACTAGATTACAATCAAGTGTTTAGACTAGATTACAATCAAGTCTTTAGACTAGATTACAATCAAGTCTTTAGACTAGATTACAATCAAGTCTTTAGACTAGATTACAATCAAGTCTTTAGACTAGATTACAATCAAGTCTTTAGACTAGATTACAATCAAGTCTTTAGACTAGATTACAATCAAGTCTTTAGACTAGATTACAATCAAGTCTTTAGACTAGATTACAATCAAGTCTTTAGACTAGATTACAATCAAGTCTTTAGACTAGATTACAATCAAGTCTTTAGACTAGATTACAATCAAGTCTTTAGACTAGATTACAATCAAGTCTTTAGACTAGATTACAATCAAGTCTTTAGACTAGATTACAATCAAGTCTTTAGTCAAGTCCTTAGACTAGATTATGATCAAGTCCTTAGACTAGATTATGATCAAGTCCTTAGACTAGATTATGATCAAGTCCTTAGACTAGATTATGATCAAGTCCTTAGACTAGATTATGATCAAGTCCTTAGACTAGATTATGATCAAGTCCTTAGACTAGATTATGATCAAGTCCTTAGACTAGATTATGATCAAGTCCTTAGACTAGATTATGATCAAGTCCTTAGACTAGATTATGATCAAGTCCTTAGACTAGATTATGATCAAGTCCTTAGACTAGATTATGATCAAGTCCTTAGACTAGATTATGATCAAGTCTTTAGACTAGATTATGATCAAGTCCTTATCTAGTCTCTAGACTATAATTATGATCTTGTCTCTAGACTATGATTATGATCTAGACTAGTTCTAATTATGATCTAATTTCTGTTCTATAACATAAAATAGTCTTTAGTCTATATCTTCTTCTGATCTTCTTTTAGTTTACTTTGACTTTCCTTCAATTTTGTTGTTTTTGTAAAATATGATTCTTTTCTCAATTCATCAATTATATGTTTTTTTAATGTTGATATTTTTGGAGGGCAGATTATTTGTATTAAATAATTTTTTTTTTCTTAATTGTTTTTTTTTTGTTTTAATATTAATAATGTAAATTTTATTTTGTATATAAATAAATAAATTTTTGTTTCTTTTTGTAATGAAGCACATTAATGTAAAGCACATTTAAACATTTATAAATTTGTATTTTTAGTTTCGTCTTGTCTTATCGGTTGTTGATTTTATTGAAAACTTTTATTATTTGAAACACCCTGCATCGATCAAGTCCCATATTTTTTTAATTTTTAAAAGTTTTTGGTCAATTTTATAATTTTTTTTTTGTCATTTTTGATAGAAATTCTTAATAATATTTTGTTTTTATATTCATAATTTAATTTTTTGTTTTAATTAATTATTTTTTAATTTTGTTTAAAAACTAAATTATGTATTTAAATGTATTAAATATGTGAAAAATGGCTTTGTTTGTTTTTTCTTTATTAAATAATAATAATTTTCTTAATGTTCCCTTATTAATTAAGTTTTATTATTATATTTTTATAGTTTCTATAATTAGTCTTGTTTATTATTAAAATTATAATTTTTTATTTTTCTTGTTTAAAGGAGGGAATTTTGTATTAATTATTTTCAATTGTTTATTGATTTAACCTCACTTTTTTCTGTTTTAAATTTTAATATTTTGTTGTTCTCTTTTTACATAAAATAAATCTCAAATTTTATAGGTTATGTTATTTGATTTAACTTTTGCCTAAAACAACTGTCCAATTTATAACCTCAAACTTGTATCAGTTTAATTATTTTTATCTCTGCTTTTACTCAAATAAAATTTGAAAAAAATGTTTTTGATTCGTTGATGTTTTCATTTTGAATTTCGTTTCTAAAACTATGACAGTTGTAGCACCCTGTTGTTTATTTTAATTTGCCCATCCCTTTCGATTCTTTTTGTAGAGTTTTTTTTAAGACCTTCTCAGTGGTTCATTTAATTTGTATCCGGAATATCTTGATCTTGTTTTGTGCCATTTTTTTATAATCTGAATCGGATTTTATTCAAGGCAGCGTTTGAGATTTTTTTAAGTTTTCCTTACTCCCTTTTTTAACCTAAACTAATTTCTTTCCTTCTTAATTTTTATATATTTTTCTTTTTTATTATAAATTTATTTTATTTTTTAACATTTCAATATTTAAAATTTTGTACATTTTTTTAAGGAACTTGCGTGCTATTTTTGAAAATAAATATTTCAAAATTAAAAACATAAAATTGTTTGAAAAAGGAAATTCCAATAAAAAATCGAATGCAAATTGAACTGAAGAATCTATTTGTCACGAACTTTAGACAAGTTAAGACTAAACTTTTTATAAACTAGTTTTCAGTAGAGATCATGGTCGAGATAATAACATAGACCATAGTCGAGAAACTAGTCTATAGTCGAGACTATAAACTTGTCTACAGTGGAGACTATAAACTTGTCCATAGTCGAGACTATAAACTTGTCTATAGTCGAGACTATAAACTAGTCTATAGTCGAGACTATAAACTAGTCTATAGTCGAGACTATAAACTAGTCTATAGTCGAGACTATAAACTAGTCTATAGTCGAGACTATAAACTAGTCTATAGTCGAGACTATAAACTAGTCTATAGTCGAGACTATAAACTAGTCTATAGTCGAGACTATAAACTAGTCTATAGTCGAGACTATAAACTAGTCTATAGTCGAGACTATAAACTAGTCTATAGTCGAGACTATAAACTAGTCTATAGTCGAGACTATAAACTAGTCTATAGTCGAGACTATAAACTTGTCTATAGTCGAGACTATAAACTTGTCTATAGTCGAGACTATAAACTTGTCTATAGTCGAGACTATAAACTTGTCTATAGTCGAGACTATAAACTTGTCTATAGTCGAGACTATAAACTTGTCTATAGTCGAGACTATAAACTTGTCTATAGTCGAGACTATAAACTTGTCTATAGTCGAGACTATAAACTTGTCTATAGTCGAGACTAATAAACTTGTCTATAGTCGAGACTATAAACTTGTCTATAGTCGAGACTATAAACTTGTCTATAGTCGAGACTATAAACTTGTCTATAGTCGAGACTATAAACTTGTCTATAGTCGAGACTATAAACTTGTCTATAGTCGAGACAATAAACTTGTCTATAGTCGAGACAATAACTTGTCTATAGTCGAGACAATAAACTTGTCTATAGTCGAGACAATAAACTTGTCTATAGTCGAGACAATAAACTTGTCTATAGTCGAGACAATAAACTTGTCTATAGTCGAGACAATAAACTTGTCTATAGTCGAGACAATAAACTTTTCTATTAGTCGAGACAATAAACTTGTCTATAGTCGAGACTATAAACTTGTCTATAGTCGAGACTATAAACTTGTCTATAGTCGAGACTATAAACTTGTCTATAGTCGAGACTATAAACTTGTCTATAGTCGAGACTATAAACTTGTCTATAGTCGAGACTATAAAATTGGTCCATAGTCGAGACTATAAAATGGTCCATAGTCGAGACTATAAAATGGTCCATAGTCGAAACTATAAAATGGTCCATAGTCGAAACTATAAAATGGTCCATAGTCGAAACTATAAAATGGTCCATAGTCGTGACTATAAAATGGTCCATAGTCGAGACTATAAAATGGTCCATAGTCGAGATAATAAACTTGTCTATAATCGAGATTATTAACCAGCCAATAGGCGGGGTAATAAACTAGCCTGTTGTCGAGACAATAAACTATTTTATAGAGGAGACAATAAACTAAACTGGATCTTCGTTCCGGAACGACTCTAGTCATACTCGGCCAACGAATGTCAACCCAGTGACAGCTGTATGAATTGGAAGTTTTTTTTCATGAGAAAGAACTACCAGATACAACCGAACTGTTACAACAACAACTAGTCTACAATCGGGGCAATAAACTATTTTATAGTCGAACCATAAACTAGTCTAAAGTCCAGACTACAAACTAGTCTAGTCAATAAATAAGTCTATAGTCGAGGAAATAAACTAGTCTACTATAGAGACTATAAGCTTGTCCAATTCTCTATTAAGCAGACTATAAACTAGTCTATAGTATCTGTAGGAATAAACCTAAACAATATCTACTCCAAAATCTAGATAATCTAGTCGAAAATCTAGTTCCCTCTCTCAAAACGTTTTTATGTTTTTATTTGAAAATTCTAAATAAAATTCATTTAATTGAAATGTAATTTAATTTTGAAAAGAACACAAAATATAAGACCTAAATTTGTTATTAATACAGATTATATAATTGATAAAAATTTGAAATTCCTAATTTAAACAATTTTCTTAATTTGTTATTATAATTTTCATTTTAATTTTTTTTTTTTTGCAGCCATTTAAATATTCATAAAACATTTATATGAATAAAATTGTTAACAACTAAATTTGTTATAAAAACTAACCTAAAAACTAATTCGTTTTTGTTTTAATATTATTTTTTTATTTTGATAATTTAATTGTTTTTCTGTCTTTTTTTTAATATTTATAAATTTTTTTCATTAAGTTTATAACTTAATAAAGTTTTAAACTTGTTTATTACATTATTAATTGTGTTTTTAATTGTTATTTAAACAAATCATTCTTATTTGTTTTAAATCATTTTTAAAGTTTAAATTTTAATTCTCATTTTTATATAAAATTCAAATTTTTAAAATTTTTTCTTGCCAAAAAGGTACTTAATTTTTTCAAATTTAAATTTTGCAAGTCTAAATAAAGGTTTTCCTTTTTTCTTCTTTTGAAAAAATTTTAATAAAAAATTTAATTAGAAAAATAATTTTAGTTAAATATTTTATTTTAAATAATATTTAATGAACACAATATGTTGCAGCAAAATAAGATTCTTTTGAATAAATAATTTAATAATTTTTCAAAAATTATTATGGAATATTTTTATAACAAATTATATTTCAAATTAAGATTTTTAAAAATTAATTAATTTTTAAAAATTTTAATATCAATTAACAAAATTATTTAAAATTAAAACGTTAAAAAAATAATTAAATATTTTAAAAGAACATAATTAATTTTATATTAATTGTTGTTGAGTTAAACAAAATTTTGATTTCAATTAAAAAAAATAATTTTATAATTTATATTTAATTTTTTAAAATATTTATTTAATACCAGGAATTCTTGTTTGAAATATTTGAAATCTGGTTGGGGAAACGTTCACATTCGGTCAAGTCCTAATCAGCGTTACAAAACTTACTTTCATTTCAAATTCCATTGAAATGTTTTTATTAGCTTAAAGCCCCATTCCAGGGGTACATTTGTATTGTGATATAATGGACTCAAATTTCATCAAGATATCTTAAAAATGGCGACCTGAATTTGGTCTCAACGTTTATATGTATCAACCGTCCAAAAGGCCGGACATTAAAATCACTTTCTGAGTCCATTTAAATTTTCTGTCAGTTACAAACATCTGTACAAATTCATAATACCCCAACCACATATATTGGTGTAGGGTATGTAACAATAGTAACGGTAAATTTCGTTTTGTCCAGAACAAATTTCGCCATTTCAGAACAAATGAATGTTAAATGTTTCGATTGAGGAATTTGTGTCATTTTTGTGAATGTCGTTCAAAGCTGCTGTATATGAATCCTAATCAGAAGGATCATGCACATACCCATGTAGGCTCTGTCCATATGTATGAAGAACTTTTCTAACATGCCTCGATTGAAAAAAATTCTACAGATCGTTGATATTGGTGACAATTAAGAGAATCCAAAATAAGTTTTTTGTTGGTAAATATAGCAAACGTAAGTTTGTCTTTGAGAAACGCGGAATGAAACAATGGACTCTAATAAATTCGAACAATTCAGACACAAGGAAGTATAATTTGAATACCCTGAAAAAGAGTCTAATTTCTATGAAGAAAAAATAAAAAACAAGAAAATTTCTCAAATTGGATCTCCGTTCCGGAATGATCCCAGACGCTCTCGGTCTAAGATTGCCAATCATTTTTCAAACGGCTCTGCGATGGTTTCAATTTTTTGTTTTATTTATTCTCCAAGTTTTTGTTATAACTGTTTCGCTGTTGTGGAGTTACTTCCCTGAAAAATAATTTTGTAGCTGGAGGAATTGTGAGTCTTAACCACAGGTCAATGGGACTCAAGTTTCTAGGCCTACGGGGACAATTAAAAAATGCAATGTATTAATAAGGGCGGGAACGCGCTTAAAATGCCTGTGAACAATTCGTTCTGGTAGCTGTTAAAAATACTGCATCAAATGACTTTTAACCGCGCGAGTATCTTCCTAGTATGCCTGGGTTGCCTCTCACTATCTGAGCTCTAGCACATGTAGACATTAATTACTTTAGTGTCTGACATTTAATGCAATTATATCTGTGCATCTATTACCGACAAACTATTCGTAATAGATCACGACAAGTTGTGTGGGATGACATTTTGGAGTCAGTAATATAAGATCGAAACTCCTATTGAACGTGTCGAGGAGCAGGAGAATTATTCCACAATAGTTGTTAGTTTAGATGAGTTGGCGGATGACATGCCACCAGGAACCTCGATTCCTCATGCAAATAATCAATATTTACATCTTAACACATCCAGTTGTAATTCTCAGTGGATTCTTTAGGATCGTCTACAAAACTCATCATGGTGGACGCATACTGTAAAAGAGAGCGACCGATAACCCTCCTATGTCGCTCATCCATGCCCAAGAGGTGTCAGCTAATGCTTTTGGGACTTCAGTTTTGGCTTTCACTTTTTGCTTGATGTGGGTGAAGCGAAGTGAAGGGGGTTGTTATTTCTCTAAATTGTTATTGTTGTTGCGGCTGAACAGTTCAACTGTATCTGGTTGTTCTTTTTTGGCGAAAAAAACTTCAAACCGACGTTGGTTATGATAATCTTTGGGCGAGTTTGACTCGAGTTCTTCTGGAAAAAAGATCCAAATGTTGTGGAAAGTGTTGAAACTTAAAGTCTACAAGTGCTAATTTAAAGGAGAAGTAAAAATGAGATAAGTCCAGTAAATCACAAATTCAACTTGATAACTTTAAAGTTTGTAGAGAGATGTTATAAAACCTGCTTTTGAGCCGTTTGAGAATCGTTTAGAATTTTTCAAAAATTCGCAATTTCGATGGATTTTTATCAAAACTTTTGGAGTTTTTAGTTTGAATAGTTGATTTCATGTCCATTCAACATATCGCTCATTTGCTGCTACGGCGTCATAACTCATAATTCGCAAGTTTTGACTTCACAGTGTATAGTAAATAATGTATTTTATTCTACATTATATTATTTCATACAAAAATATATATATAATTTATTGATTTTAGCCAGAAGCATTTTAGCATTATTTCGTTCGCACTTCTGTAGATGCAGATTCTTTGTAAGTGTTTAAAAGTAACCAAATATAAAGTTTTAAAAATATGTCTGCTAAAAAATGTGATTTTTTGAGTTATGACACTACCTTGTAGCAAATGAGCGACATCAAGTCAGGTTTCTTTGTGGGTGGATTACGTATGCCAACCGAACTTGAGTTGAGTTTGTCAGTTGCTAAAATTATATTATAGATGGCAACTGACAACTAAAGTTGTCAATTTCTTGTATATTTTACGCACTTGTTTTCAAAACGTATAATTTTTGTATTATTTTTCGAATTATGATATATTTTTTTCCAATTATAAGATACAAAATTATTAAAGATACAAAAGGAAAAGAAATTTAGGCACTTTTTGAACAAGTGGAGATAAATCCAAATATTGCCCGTGGTGTCCGGGCTTTGGGGATAGTTATAAATGTCAGATATTTTCTTTAGGTGCCATGATGCTTATGTTTTAGTCGTTCCTTCCACTTATACTTTAGTACAACTGACATTGCAGGCTGAGCAATCCCAAATGAAAACCCTGGATTTTTGAAAGTTTTCATAGTAAAGACAACACTGTTTCATTAGGAAAACGAAAATATTCTTTAAAATTATATTATTTTTATTAAAATAATTATATTTATTTATAAATAAATATAATTTTAAAATAATAAAAGGTTCTGAGGAAAATCTTCATTTTCTTTATTTTTAAATTCAATTTTAAATTCAAACACACACACACACAGTACATGTGTATGTATTTACTTTTTTCTTTTTTATTTTCAATTGCTGTTGACAACGTAACTGAAGTTCGCTTGTCATACGTAATCGATTCATTACTTTTCAGACTTGAAAGTTTAAGCAGAAATCGCCTCCGTCAAATCAAAAATTTTTATTTAAAATTTAATTTAACAAACATTATGGAAATAACTAAATTATATTGCAAATAATTAAAAATTATAAAAAACTGCTGTTAAAAAAATGAGATTTCTAAATCAACGAACAGAATTAATCGCTTCAAAAGTTAACAGAAATTTAGAAAAAAAAATAATTTTTTGCATAAAAATTTTATAAAACTAAAGAAAAAAATGCAAATACCCAAAAAACATTTAAAAAAAAAAAAAATAAAAAAATAATAATAAAAAAATAATAAAATAATAAAAAAATAAAAAAAATTAAAAAATAATAAAATTATAAAACATTTCCATTTAGTTCTTTTTTTCTTTGATATTTATGTATTAAACATTGTTTGTTGTTTGTAGTTTATTTAGAAAAAATATATATATTTATAGATTTTTTTTTAATAAAAGTGTATGTAATTTAGTTTCTTTCAATAGTTAAACAAAACTTAAAAATTAAGCATAAAAATATATATAAAGAAATAAAATATGTTTAACTTAAAATAGAAAAAATAAAAAAAATATTCACCTTGTAAAAAAAATATAAAATATTTCATAAAAGTTTTTAGATTTTTTTGTTTCTTTTTTTGTTTTTTTTTTTTTTTTTTTTTTCATTCACTTGCAAATTTCATATTAAAACATAAAGATAAAATTTAAAAAATTTTTTATAAACATAGTTTTGTTATAGATAATAAGTTTATAAATGAATTAATATTTATATGTATATAATGTTATATATATGTAATTATTTTTAACATATTTATAGAATATATATATATATAATATAATTTGTTTTAATAATTAATTAATTATTATACATTATTTTTATATAATTTATTAAAAAATAAAACATTTAGTGCGTTAAAAGTTCTGTTGCTTAATTTTTATATATATAAAAAAGTTCGTTCTGTTTATTATTTATTTTTTTTCTT
>PYHX02000467.1:36351348-36381217 GCA_004302925.2 Cochliomyia hominivorax | reverse complement strand
TATGTTTTTTAATGTTGATAATTTTTTGGAGGGCAGATTATTTGTATTAAATAATTTATTTTCTTAATTGTTTTTTTAATATTAATAATGTAAATTTTATTTGTATATAAATAAATAAATAAATAAATTTTTGTTTCTTTTTGTAATGAAGCACATTAATGTAAAGCACATTTAAACATTTATAAATTTGTATTTTTAGTTTCGTCTTGTCTTATCGGTTGTTGATTTTATTGAAAACTTTTATTATTTGAAACACCCTGCATCGATCAAGTCCCATATTTTTTTTTTTAATTTTAAAATGTTTTTGGTCAATTTTATAATTATTTTTGATAGAAATTCTTAATAATATTTTGTTTTTATATTCATAATTTAATTTTTTGTTTTAATTAATTCTTTTTTAATTTTGTTTAAAAACTAAATTTTGTATTTAAATGTATTAAATATGTGAAAAATGGCTTTTGTTTGTTTTTTTTTCTTTAAATAAATAATAATTTCTTAATGTTCCCTTATTAATTAAGTTTTATTATTATATTTTTATAGTTTCTATAATTAGTCTTGTTTATTATTAAAATTTTTTATTATTATTTTTTTCTTGTTTAAAGGAGGGAATTTTGTATTAATTATTTTCAATTGTTTATTGATTTAACCTCACTTTTTCTGTTTTAAATTTTTAATATTTTGTTGTTCTCTTTTCGCATAAAATAAATCTCAAATTTTATAGGTTATGTTATTTGATTTAACTCTTGCCTAAAACAACTGTCCAATTTATAAGCTCAAATTTGTATCAGTTTAATTATTTTTATCTCTGCTTTTACTCAAATAAAATTTGAAAAAAGTTTTCGATTCGTTGATGTTTTCATTTTGAATTTCGTTTCTAAAACTATGACAGTTGTAGCACCCTGTTGTTCTTTTAAGAGCTTCTCAGTGGTTCATTTAATTTGTATCTGGAATATCTTGATCTTGTTTTGTGTCATTTTTTATAATCTGAATCGGATTTTATTAAAGGCAGCGTTTGAGATTTTTTTCAAGTTTTCCTTACTCCCTTTTTTAACCTAAACTAATTTCTTTCCTTCTTAATTTTTATATATTTTTCTTTTTATTATAAATTTATTTTATTTTTTAACATTTCAATATTTAAAATTTTGTACATTTTTTTAAGGAACTTGCGTGCTATTTTTGAAAATAAATATTTCAAAATTAAAAACATAAAATTGTTTTGAAAAAAGGAAATTCCAATAAAAAAATCGAATGCAAATTGAACTGAAAGAATCTACTTGTTACGAACTCTAGACAAGTTAAGACTAAACTTGTGATTATAAACTAGTTTTTAGTAGAGATTATAGTCAAGATAATAACATAGACCATAGTCGAGACTATAAACTAGTCTATAGTCGAGACTATAAACTTGTCTATAGTGAAGATTATAAACTTATCCATAATCGAGACTATAAACTTGTCTATAATCGAGACTATAAACTTGTCTATAGTCGAGACTATAAACTAGTCTATAGTCGAGACTATAAACTTGTCTATAGTCGAGACTATAAACTTGTCTATAGTCGAGACTATAAACTTGTCTATAGTCGAGACTATAAACTTGTCTATAGTCGAGACTATAAACTTGTCTATAGTCGAGACTATAAACTTGTCTATAGTCGAGACTATAAACTTGTCTATAGTCGAGACTATAAATTTGTCTATAGTCGAGACTATAAACTAGTCTATAGTGGAGACTATAAACTAGTCTATAGTCGAGACTATAAACTAGTCTATAGTCGAGACTATAAACTAGTTTTTAGTGGAGACTATAAACTAGTCTATAGTGGAGACTATAAACTAGTCTATAGTCGAGACTATAAACTAGTCTATAGTCGAGACTATAAACTAGTCTATAGTCGAGACTATAAACTAGTCTATAGTGGAGACTATAAACTAGTCTATAGTCGAGACTATAAACTAGTCTATAGTCGAGACTATAAACTAGTCTATAGTCGAGACTATAAACTAGTCTAAACTGGTCCATAGTCGAGATAATAAACTTGTCTATAATCCAGATTATTAACCAGCCAATAAGCGGGGTAATAAACTAGTCTGTTGTCGAGACAATAAACTATTTTATAGAGGAGACAATAAACTAAACTGGATCTTCGTTCCGGAACGACTCTAGTCATACTCGGCCAAAGATTGTCAACCCAATGACAGCTGTATCAATTGGAAGTTTTTTTTCACAAGAAAGAACTACCAGATACAACCGAACTGTTGCAACAACTGTAAACTAGTATACAATCGGGGCAATAAACTATTTTATAGTCGAACCATAAAAATCGAGACTACAAACTAGTCTAGACAATAAACAAGTCAATAGTCGAGGAAATAAATTCTCTATTAAGCAGACTATAAACTAGTCTATAGTTAAAACTACATGACATCACTCGAGTTAATAGGGAATAAACCTAAACAATATCTAGTCCAAAATCTAGATAATCTAGTCGAAAATCTAGTTCCCTCTCTCAAAACGTTTTTATGTTTTTATTTTGAAAATTCTAAATAAAATTCATTTAATTGAAATGTAATTTAATTTTGAAAAGAACACAAAATATAAGACCTAAATTTGTTATTAATACAGATTATATAATTGATAAAAATTTGAAATTCCTAATTTAAACAATTTTCTTAATTTGTTATTATAATTTTCAATTTCATTTTTTTTGCAGCCATTTAAATATTCATAAAACATTTATATGAATAAAATTGTTAACAACTAAATTTGTTACAAAAACTAACCTAAAAACTAATTCGTTTTTCTTTTTAATATTATTATTATTATTATTATTATTTTTTATTTTGAAAATTTTTTTCATTAAGTTTATAACTTAATAAAGTTTTAAACTTGTTTATTACATAATTAATTGTGTTTTAATTGTTAATTAAACAAATCATTCTTATTTGTTTTAAATCATTTTTAAAGTTTAAATTTTAATTCTTATTTTTATATAAAATTCAAATTCAAATTTTTAAAATTTTTTCTTGCCAAAAAGGTACTTAATTTTTTTCAAATTTAAATTTTGCAAGTCTAAATAAAGGTTTTCCTTTCTTCTTCTTTTGAAAAAATTTTAATAAAAAAAATTTAATTAGAAAAATAATTTTAGTTAAATATTTTATTTTAAATAATATTTAATGAACACAATAAGTTGCAGCAAAATAAGATTCTTTTTGAATAAATAATTTAATAATTTTAGAAAAAAATTATTATGGAATATTTTTTATAACAAATTATATTTTTAATAAAAATTTTTAAAAATTAATTAAATTTTTAATAAAAATTTTTTAATATCAATTAACAAAATTATTTTAAATTTAAAACTTAAAAAAAAATAATTAAATATTATAAAAGAACATAATTAATTTTAGATTAATTGTTGTTGAGTTAAATAAATTTTGATTTCAATTAAAAAAGAAATTAATTTTATAATTTATATTTAATTTTATAAAATATTTATTTAATACCAGGAATTCTTGTTTGAAATATTGGAACTTTCTTGTTTAAAAAAATTGAAATCTGGTTAGGGAAACGTTCACATTCGGCCATGTCCTAATCAGCGTTACAAGACTTACTTTCATTTCAAATTCCATTGAAATGTTTTATTAGCTTAAAACCCCATTACAGGAGGTACATTTGTATTGTGATATAATGGACTCAAATTTCATCAAGATATCTTAAAAATGGCGATCTGAATTTGGTCTCAACGTTTATATATACCAACCGCCCAAAAGGCCGGATATTAAAATCACTTACTGATTCCATTTAAATAAAAAATAAGGTGGCATTACGATTTTCTCTTCCCCAACCACATATAGTGGTGTAGGGAATGTAACAATAGTAACGGTAAATTTCGTTTTGTCCAGAACAAATTTCGCCATTTCAGAACAAATGAATTTTCAATGTTTCGATTGAAGTATTTGTGGCATTTCTGTGAATGTCGTTCAAAGCTGCTGTATATGAATCCTAATCAGAGGGATCATGTACATACCCATGTAGGCTCTGTCCATATATATAAAAAAAACTTTTCTAATATGCCTCGATTGAAAAAAATCTACAGATCGTTGACATTGGTGACAATTAAGAGAATCCAAAATAAGTTTTTTGTTGGTAAAGATAGCAAACGTAAGTTTATCTTTGAGACACGCGGAATGGGACAATGGACTCTAATAAATTCGAACAATTCAGACACAAGGAAGTATAATTTCAATACCCAGAAAAAGAGTCTAATTTCTATGAAGAAAAAATAAAAAAGAACAAGAAAATGACTCAAATTGGAACTCCCTTTCGGAACGATCACAGACGGTCTCGGTCTAAGATTGCCAATCATTTTTCAAACGGCACTGCGATGGTGAAAATATACGGTGTTTCAATTTTTTGTTTAATTCTCCAAGTTTTTGTTATAACTGTTTCGCTGTTGTGGAGTTACTTTCCTGAAAAATAATTTTGGAACTGGAGGAATTGTGAGTCTTAACCACAGGTCAATGGGACTCAAGTTTCTAGGCCTACGGGGACAATTAAATAAATGCAATGTATTATAAGGGCGGGAACGCAATGTATTAAATGCCTGTGAACAATTCGTTCTTGGTAGCTGTTAAAAATACTGCAGTATCTTCCTAGTATGCCTGGGTTGCCTCTCACTATCTGAGCTCTAGCACATGTAGACATTAATTACTTTAGTGACTGACATTTAGTGCAATTGTATCTGTGTATCTATTACCGACAAACTATTCGTAATAGATGCCGACAAGTTTTGGAGACAATAATATAAAATCGAAACTCCTAATGAATGTGTCGAGGAGCAGGAGGATTATCCCATAATAGTTATTAGTTTAGATGAGTTGGCGGATGACATGTCACACGGAACCTCGATTCCTCATGCAACTATTCAATATTTATCATCTTAACACATCCAGTTGTAATTCTCAGTGGATTCTTTAGGATCGTCTACAAAACTCATCATGGTGGACGCATACTGTAAAAGAGAGCGACCGATATCCCTCTATGTCGTTCATCCATGCCCCAAGAGGTGTCAGCTAATGCTTTTGGGACTTCAGTTCTGGCTTTCACTTTTTGCTTTATGTGGGTGAAGCGAAGTGAAGGGGGTTGTCAATTCTCTAAATTGTTATTGTTGCTGTAACAATTCAGCTGTATCTGATTGTTTTTTCTTGGCGGAAAAAACTTCAAAGCGACGTTGGTTTGATAATTTTTGGGCGAGTTTGACTCGAGTTGTTCTGGAAGAAAGATCCAAATGTTGTGGAAAGTGTTGAAACTTTAAGTCTACAAGTGCTAATTTAAAGGAGAAGTAAAAAATGTGATAAGTCCAGCAAATCACAAATTCAACTTGATAACTTTAAAATTTGTGGAGAGATGTTATAAAACCTGCTTTTGAGCTGATTGAATATCGTTCAGAATTTTTCAAATATTCGCAATTTCGATGGATTTTTATCATAACTTTTGGAGTTTTTAGTTTGAATAGTTGATTTCATGTTCATTCAACATATCGCTCATTTGCTGCTACATCGTCATAACTCATAATTCGCAAATTTTGACTTCACATCAGTAGTGTATTGTAAATAATGTATTTTATTCTACATTATATTATTTCATACAAAAATATTATATATAATTTATTGATTTTAGCCAGAAGCATTTTAGCATTATTTCGGTCGCACTTCTGTAGATGCAGATTCTTTGTAAGTGTTTAAAAAGTAACCAAATATAAAGTTTTAAAAATATGTCTGCTGAAAAATGTGATTTTTTGAGTTATGACACTACCTTGTAGCAAATGAGCGACATAAAGTCAGGTTTTTTTGTGGGTCGATTACGTATGGCAACCGAACTTCAGTTGAGTTTGTCAGTTGCCAAAATTATATTATAGATGGCAACTGACAACTAAAGTTGTCAATTTCTTGTATATTTTACGCACTTGTTTTCAAAACGTAGAATTTTTTATTATTTTTAGAATTATGAATTCCAATTATAAGATACAAAATTATTAAAGATACAAAATTAAAATAATTTGAGGCCCTTTTTTGAACAAATATAAATAAATGTCAGAGATTTTCTTTAGGTGCCATAACGTTTATGTTTGTTTTTCCGTAGAAAATAGTTTTCAATTTTAATTGTTCCTTCCACTTATACTTTAGTACAACTGACATTGTAGGCTGACCAATCCCCAAATGAAAACCATTGACGTGGGTTTTTTGAAGTTCGCTTGTCATACGTAATCGATTCATTACTTTTCAGACTTGAAAGTTTTAGGCAGAAATCGCCTCCGACAAATCAAAAATTTTTATTTAAAATTTAATTTAACAAACATTATGGAAATAACTAAATTATATTGCAAATAATTAAAAATTATAAAAAACTGCTGTTAAAAAAATGAGATTTCTAAATCAACGAACAGAATTAATCGCTTCAAAAGTTAACAGAAATTTAGAAAAAAAATAATTTTTTGCATAAAATTTTATAAAACTAAAGAAAAAAATGCAAATACCCAAAAAACATGTTAAATTAAAAAAAATAAAAAATAATAAAAAAAATAAAAAATTAAAAAATAAAAAAATTAAAAAATAATAAAATTATAAAACATTTCCATTTAGTTCTTTTTTTCTTTGATATTTATGTATTAAACATTGTTTGTTGTTTGTAGTTTATTTAGAAAAAATATATATATTTATAGATTTTTTTAATAAAAGTGTATGTAATTTAGTTTCTTTCAATAGTTAAACAAAACTTAAAAATTAAGCATAAAATATATATAAAGAAATAAAATATGTTTAACTTAAAATAGAAAAAAAATTAAAAAATATATCACCTTGTAAAAAAAAATATAAAATATTTCATAAAAGTTTTTAGATTTTTGTTTTGTATTTTTTTTTCATTCACTTGCAAATTTCATATTAAAACATAAAGATAAAATTTAAAAATTTTATAAACATAGTTTTTGTTATAGATAATAAGTTTATAAATGAATTAATATTTATATGTATATAATGTTATATATATGTAATTATTTTTTAACATATTTATAGAATATATATATATAATATAATTTGTTTTAATAATTAATTAATTATTATACATTATTTTTATATAATTTATTAAAAAATAAAACATTTAGTGCGTTAAAAGTTCTGTTGCTTAATTTTTATATATAAAAAAAGTTCGTTCTGTTTATTATTATTTTTTTTTTCTTGTTTTGAAAACTTGTTTTCACAAAACAAAATCGTATTTTAGTTTCTTAAAAAACAAAATCGTATTTTAGTTTCTTAAAAATTATGTTGTCTCAAAAAAAGAATTAGAAAAATAAAACTTAACCGTAACAAACAAATGCTTAATAAAATCAATGTAACATAATAATTAAACAGAAAACTAAAACAGTAATTATTTAAAAAAAAAGTTATTTAAAGTATTATTTTTTTCAACTTTATAATAAAAACAGGTAAAACTGGTAGCATTTTACAAAAATTGTTTAAATTATATTTTTTATGTTTTATATTTTTAAAAAATATTATTATTTTGCCTCTTTTGTTGCCGTAAATTATTCATCTTTGTTTAGTTTTTTTCTTTTAAGTTTTATATTATTTTGTTTGTTTAGTTTCGTTATTAAAATTTATTAATTTTTATTATATTTTTTTCCAAATATTTAGGTATTTCTGAGTTCCTCTAAACCACCACTTGATTGACCATTTTTAACATTTTCCAAAATTTTATTAACAAATTCGGTGCTACTGCCAGCAATAGCTAAACCTCCTGAAAAGGGGAAAAAGAATAAATTTTTAGTAGAATAAAATAAAAAGTTTATTTAAAAAATATTCAGACTAAAGACTAGTTTATTGGCTAATTATCCAGTCAATGGACTAGTTTATTGGCCAGTCAATAGACTAGTTTATTGTCCAGTCAATAGACTAGTTTATTGCCCAGTCAATACACTAGTTTATTGCCCAGTCAATAGACTAGTTTATTGCCCAGTCAATAGACTAGTTTATTGCCCAGTCAATAGACTAGTTTATTGCCCAGTCAATAGACTAGTTTATTGCCCAGTCAATAGACTAGTTTATTGCCCAGTCAATAGACTAGTTTATTGCCCAGTCAATAGACTAGTTTATTGCCCAGTCAATAGACTAGTTTATTGCCCAGTCAATAGACTAGTTTATTGCCCAGTCAATAGACTAGTTTATTGCCCAGTCAATAGACTAGTTTATTGCCCAGTCAATAGACTAGTTTATTGCCCAGTCAATAGACTAGTTTATTGCCCAGTCAATAGACTAGTTTATTGCCCAGTCAATAGACTAGTTTATTGCCCAGTCAATAGACTAGTTTATTGCCCAGTCAATAGACTAGTTTATTGTCCAGTCAATAGACTAGTTTATTGTCCAGTCAATAGACTAGTTTATTGCCCAGTCTATAGTCGAAACTATGGACTAAGGAGTGAGATCGAAATATTCGTAACACACGTTTTCCATTTAAACTTTTAGTCCATATAATATTTTATATTTTTCCTGATCAAGTTAACTTCGTAATTTATGTCAGTTATTTTGTTTAATGTCAAATAAATTAATATATTGTTAATCTGTTTTGAGTGACCAGCAAAAAGTTGACCAAGCATTTAAAGGTCTGCTAATAAAACAATGTTATCAAGCAGCAACAGAAAAAAATTTTCCCAATTGATAGAAAAATCTGGTTCAGGTAGATGGAATGGTTTTTCAATCTCACTCCTTAGCCCAAACTAAAGAGTTTACTATGGACTAAAGAGTTTACAAGTTTCAAAGTTTTTCTACTTTTGTTAATAATAATAAAAAGTTCGTATCTATAGCGTTCGTACCTATAGCATGTTTATAAATTCTTTCAATTTGTTGTTCAACATCATCAGAATTTTCACCAACATTTTGTTTACGATATTTCAAAATTAAATTCTGTTTAATATCGGTTATAGCATTCAATAAACGTTCTGTAATAGAAAAAAACATAAAAAATTAGTTAATTAATTCTCTCATTGGAAAACACCAGAAGACAAAACAGTATTCAACTTACTGTGTTCAATTTCTAAACCATATAATTTAATTTTGTTGGCCTCGTGTTGTGCTTTCTTTTTCAAACGACAGGCTCTTGAGGCTAATTTATTTTTCTCTTTACGTGACTTGGGTCTTACATTAAAGGGCAGTTCGGAGACAGGAGTCATATCGTTAATAGTGCGGCTTAAACGATCCAATTCTTTACCAATATTATGTAATTTACGAGGATTTGGTGTCAAATCATTGCCATCACCTTTGCGTGCCTTACCACTGTGCTGTTGTTTGAAAAAGGGGAGAGAAGAGAAGAAAGAAAAAACAATTTAGTAAAATAATATTGTTCGCTTTAGCTAAATATGAATCACCTTATACACCTTTATGCCTCTTACAGAACAGTTAGGACTAAATACCGGATCGGTGACCTCATTCAAAACATGAGGATCTTCGGCTTTCGATTGAAAAACTAAACGTTTGCCTTTGGGACCTTTGGCCTGAACATTGTATTGCCAAAAGAAACGTTCTTTGCCTTTCGATGAAGATAATTGTTGATTACCGCTGCTACTAATCGAATTTGAACGTCCATGTAAAGTAGAATTATCATCCTCATTATCTGAACCATTTTCGGATGATAAATCATCATAATGATCACTATTATAATCGGTGGAGATGTCATCATCATCATCTTGTGAATAATCATGACCATCTGGTGATAAAACACTGCCTGTACTTAAAGAGGAGAAGGACTCGGCTTCGGCCAAGGAACTGGTTGAAAGTAAATGCTGTCTTGGTTCACGGCGCATCCAAATATCGACCGGACCCAAATATGTTGGAGCCGAAGAGGATAAACGTGATATTGTATTGCCTTCTTGATTTTGATATTGGAATTGCTTACGAGCACTATTCAAACTTATCACAGGTGCAACAGTTGAGGAACCAGAACTTATAGTGGCACCATTTGTACTACCAAAACCACTGCTGGGACTTAAAGCATGACCCGACATTAAAAGACCATGACCAGCTGGTACTGAATGACCCAATAGGGATGATGAATTGTTGCGATCGGGTGATATGGAGAAATCCTTCTTTAACAATTCTTGCATATTACGAGATTTAACTTGACTCTGTTGATATTGTGAACGATTGGCATGAGGTGGTGGTGGTGTTATGGAATTCATTTGTAATGGAGAATGAGAAGGCTGTAAAAAAGAAAAGTGGAAAGTTTATAAAATTATTCAATTTTATAAAAATGGAATTTTATACTTACTAAACTACCGGGTGAGAATGTGGTATTATGTTGCTGTTGTTGCATTTGTTGTTTATTTGGTGTACTATGATAAATATCATATGGACTAGAGGAACTTTGATGTACATGCAATGAATTGGTATTATTTGTATTAACACCACTGCTGCCACTATTATTATTATTATTATTATTATTACCCTCTCCATTACCATTACCCGAGGCATTAGAGTTTTGTTGCATATTTTGTAATTGCGAAAATTGTTGTATATTATGTTGTTCTTGTTGCTGTTGTTGCAATAGTTCCATAGGTGGTCCCATACCAGGTGAAGGTGTACCAGGTGATAATAAATGAAATGAATGTCCATTATCATCATGAGAACCTGAAGAGGGTAGAAAATCATCCAAATTGCCAATATCTTCCAGATGTCCTATAGTACCATCAAAATCACCAAAACCCGAATTATTTCCATCATGTTTATCCAATTGAAAGATATAGTTTTCATCTATGGAAAAAGGTTCGTTTTTGGTGGAAATCGCTATATTTATATCACTCCACATGGAATTGGCCACAACATTGGGGTCGTAGAGCAAAGAGGAGGAATCATCGTTATGGGCATTGGAATTTTGAAATGTAACCACACCTGTGATATCTGTCGAAGAGGAAATATTTAAATTATGGGAGTTACTATTATTGCTGTTGGCACTGCCTCCGCCGCCGCTACCACCAGCAGCAGCTGAGCCATTATTACTAGTACCCGTATTATGATTATGACTGAGAGGCGATGATGGGTCATTGCTGTAGAAGGGTGATGTTAGGGAATTTGAAGAATTTTGTCCAGAATTAAGACTGTGGGAAGCAGCACTTAAACTGACATCTTGTAGCAATGTAGAGGGTAGAGAAACATCTAAAGCATCCAAAGCATAATCAGAATAATCAGACAAAGATGTAGACAACAAACCATTTGAATGTTGTTGATTTTGTTGCTGTTGCTGCTGCTGCTGCTGTTGTTGTAAATTATTGGAAGAAGACATCATTGTGTTTATGTGTTGTTGTTGCTGAAGATTCTCCTGTTGTTGTTGTTGTTGCTGTTGATGTTGCAATATATGACTTAGAAATGGACTATTTGTAGGATGATGTTGGGCCTCGTCTTGATAGGGATTATGACTTTGATTTGGATTATTACTACGTGGTATTGTTATAGCATTTGTTAGCATAACATTACTACCTGTAGTGTTACTATTATTATTATTATTATTGTTGTTGTTATTATTATTATTATTACCGCTACTTGTGGGTGTAAATAGGGAATTTGTACCAATACCTCCGCCACTACTTGTATTTGTAAATGTTGCAAATAATGTAGCTGAACTGGTGGTTAAACCCAACGAATACAAATCGTATTTCAATGGATTACTGCTATTGGAAGAGGTGTCGAATAATTCAGTCGACATGGGAAATAATTGATTTTCTGTCATTGTATTTTAGTTTAGTTTTTTTTTATATTTTTAAAAAGAGTTTTCACTTAAGAAGAACTCTTTTTTTTATTTGAAGCTTTAAAGTAATGAAAAGCTGTGGATCTTGTTGCTTTTTTGGTTTTGCTAATAACAAGCCCACCCAATTTTCATGGGGCTTGACCTCTTAGGAGGTCTTTAAACCAGTTAAGCTGTCTTCTTTTTTTGCTGTTTTGAAGAATTTCTGAAAGAAGATAGAAAAGGAAATTTATTAGTAAAAGAAATTTTTTAATTGGTTTTTAAATTAAGGACTTTAGGAGTTTAAAAGTCTGTAGTCGAGACTATAGTTTAGTCTACTATAGTCTGGACTATAGTTAAGTCTACTATAGTCTGGACTATAGTTTAGTCTACTATAGTCTGGACTATAGTTTAGTCTACTATAGTCTGGACAATAGTTTAGTCTACTATAGTCTGGACTATAGTTTAGTCTACTATAGTCTGGACTATAGTTTAGTCTACTATAGTCTGGACTATAGTTAAGTCTACTATAGTCTGGACTATAGTTAAGTCTACTATAGTCTGGACTATAGTTAAGTCTACTATAGTCTGGACTATAGTTAAGTCTACTATAGTCTGGACTATAGTTTAGTCCATATCATGGAATATAGTTTAGTGTATAGTAAGAACTATATTTTAGTTTTAGGCTGGATTATAGTTTTGTCCATAGCTACATCTATAGTTAAGTCTGGTCTATAACTTAAACTATGATCTAAACAATAGTTTAATCCATTGTGTGTATTAAAGTTTAGTCTATGGTTTGGATTATGATATGAATAATATTTAAGTCTATAGTCCTGATAAGACCATTTTTTCTGGACTATAGTTTTGTTTATTGTCAGTTTATAGTACATATTCTGGACTACAGTTTTGTCTACAGTTTACACTACGGTTTAATCTATGACCTGTTCTATAGTTTAATCCGTAGGCTGGATTATAATTTTGTCAGCAAACTATGAACTCAACTATTCGTCGATCTTTCGATCAGACTCCTTTCAAGATTTAATCTTTACTTAAACTAGACTAAATTTATTTATGAATGACACAATATCAATATCAATTAATGACGTCTTAAATTCTAATCCAAATAAAATTCTCAGCTGTTTTAAATGTTGCAAACTGGTTGAGATATTTCCATTATGAAATAAGTCTTATTTTAATAATTCTTTTTAATTAATTCATAAAATAATTAAAATAAAATAAAAACAATAATCTTATAGCAGAAATGCCCCAGAAAATGGTCTAAATAGAAATCAGAACATGAAAATGTTTAATCAATGTTCTTTAGATTAAAACGAAATTTAAACTTTAATTTAAATTCTAAAACGTATTTTAACTAAAATGTTTCGAAAATTCTTAGTTTTGTAAATAAATAAATAATTTAAATAATTTTCAACAAAAAACTTCTCAAAACACTTAAAAAACGTGTTCCAACTCGTGCCACACTTGAGTTAAAAAAAAATAATGCAAATTTTTATAAAATTTATATCTGTAAAAAAAAAATAAATAAACAATTTGGGTGGCGCGGGAAATGACAAAAATCTGAAAACAGAATCTTGGAATATGCAAAATAGCAAAACAATTTAGAAAAAGACTGATATCGTTAAAACAACTATTTGACAGACAAGTAGCACTCAATAACAAAAAAAAAGCTTTTTTAAACAACAAAAAACACTCATACCACCCAGCTATATAGTTATCAGGGATCAGGCATGGGAATTCTATAAACTAGATTAGATAGGAAAGACTAGAATACTGCCATAACTATAGACAGGACGATAGTTAAATATTGGATACACTTGGAAAAGCTTTGGAGAGTGTAATATCCAATAGACTACTTCTAGCAGTGGAAAGATCCAAGGGAATTTTGCTGTTCAACAGTAGAATGGCTAAAGATGCTTAAGAAGAGATTGGATCTAAGGGGAAACATAATAACGCAGAATATTAAAACGCATTTAATTCAGCAGGATGGAGACATATTAAATTTGGTCTAGGGAATCTGAAAGTTTTGAATTATTTGAGGTGGATCATACATGATAACTTCACAGATAGTGTAGTACGATACAGTTCTTTTGTGGTAGTACCTCGTGGATCGGTTCTAGGGCCATTAATTAATTGCATATGCCCCGTGAATCTAGTATAGATGATTTCGCAAATATGAGAACAAAATGGAAATGAACGCAAATAATGATATCATTAGGATCTTTTAAAAATTGGCTGAATAAAGTAGAACTAGAACAGGCTGATCATTAGACAGAGGCAGTATTAATTTGCAATCGAAGGAAAAAGAACATAATTATTGGAAGAGTGAACATTCAGACAAGTAACGCAATAAAATATTTGATAAACGATAAAAATTAGTTTTAAGGCCCAAATGGAATAAGGAATGAGATCGAAAAATAATTTGATATTACGAAACAGTTTGCTAAACACGCAAAGGTCTCCCGTCAAACTGTTTTCAATGTTTTTACCGGGAGAATTTTTCTGTTGATGGAATGTTTCATATGATGTGTGTAAAGCCAACAAAAAAGTGCTCCCACTAAATCCGGTAGGTAACTTGCCCGGTTACACCAGTGTTCGGGATAGTTGGTACGAAAAGTTAAAGCCAAACATATAACGCCTAAAAAGTTCCTGATAGAGGCCAAAAACAGAGTAATGAAATTGAAGTCAAATCAAGACGTGTCACTGATGCTCGAAGTAATGTTGAAAAAAGTTTAAGGCCTAAAATCAGTCAAAATGTCCCAACGAGTTCTTGGTATTGCAAGAAATATGCATTTGCGGAAAATTAAGTCAATCATTTGTTACAATGGGCTCTATTAATACCGACTTTTACATTAAAAGACTTCATAATTTGTTCACTAATTTTTGGTCTGACTTGGTATTCTCTCACTATAATAAAGAAGCCCTTGAGTGGTACAAGACCAAATAATGTGATTATTGTTACTGTACTCTCTTTTACTAAGACCAATGGAGAAATACTGTAAGTTTAGTGGTTTCGTTTAGTCAGAACTATAGTTAATTTTTAAGTATGGACTATAGTTTAGTCTACAGTGTAGACTATAGTTTAGTCTTCAGTCTGGACTGGAGTTTATTCTATAGTCTGTACTACAGTTTAGTCTATAGTCTATACTATAGTGTAGTCTGTAGTCTGGACTACAGTTGAGTCTATAGTCTGGACTACAGTTGAGTCTATAGTCTGGACTACAGTTTAGTCTATAGTCTGGACTACAGTTCAGTCTATAGTCTGGACTACAGTTCAGTCTATAGTCTGGACTACAGTTCAGTCTATAGTCTGGACTACAGTTCAGTCTATAGTCTGGACTACAGTTCAGTCTATAGTCTGGACTACAGTTCAGTCTATAGTCTGGACTACAGTTCAGTCTATAGTCTGGACTACAGTTCAGTCTATAGTCTGGACTACAGTTCAGTCTATAGTCTGGACTACAGTTCAGTCTATAGTCTGGACTACAGTTCAGTCTATAGTCTGGACTACAGTTCAGTCTATAGTCTGGACTACAGTTCAGTCTATAGTCTGGACTACAGTTCAGTCTATAGTCTGGACTACAGTTCAGTCTATAGTCTGGACTACAGTTCAGTCTATAGTCTGGACTACAGTTCAGTCTATAGTCTGGACTACAGTTCAGTCTATAGTCTGGACTACAGTTCAGTCTATAGTCTGGACTACAGTTCAGTCTATAGTCTGGACTACAGTTGTCAAGTCTATAGTCTGGACTACAGTTCAGTCTATTAGTCCCTGTAGTCTTGGACTACAGTTCAGTCTATAGTCAGGACTAAAGTTTTAGCCTTTAGCATGGAGTACAGTTTAGTCTATAGACTCAGCTATAATTTAGTCTATATTTCTGAACTACAGTCCAGTCTATGGACTGGACTTTAGCATATAGGTCTGAATAATAGTTTGCTCTATAGTAGGACTATAGTTTAGTCTATTGCATGGGCTATAGCTTAGTCTATAGTATGTATAATTTATAGTGTGGACTGTTGCGTAGTCCATAGGGAAGACTTTATTTGATCTGTAGTCCGGGAAAATAGTTTAATGTATAGTGGGGTTATAGTTTAGTCTATGGTCTGAACTATTGTTCAGATTACAGTTTTGACTATAGTAGTGGTCATTCCCAGCCCTGTTAGCGTCTCACTTTCTATCTGTTTGTAAAATTATTCGAAACAAATGACACTCAGATTCTTATCAGACGTATGATGTGTTGATGTGTTAAAAAATAAACACACATACACACAAACAAACACAAAGTATTAATTTACACATTTTGCTCATAATATTTGCAACAATTTGTAAATTAAAAGATTTACAAAATTTGTTATTGTTGTTGTTGCATTTTAAATGTATTAACAAATTGTGCAAATAAAATATTTGTTTTTTTATTTTATTTAATAAATTTTAATGAGTTTTAACAGACAAAGAAAAGTTATATAAAAAAACAAAATTATTAATTTTTATTATTTGTTTACATGAGTAACAACTACAACAACAAAATAAAAATTATTGTGAAATAAATATTTAATAATTTTTATTTTAATTGTTAATTAAAGCGATTTTCACAGGAATTTCAAATATTTCTTTTTCTGTGGAATTTAAAACGTTTGAGGAAATTTATTTAGAAAAAAATCGAAAGCTTCAAAAGTTTTTTATATAAATTTTTAAATCGAAAGCTTTTTATAACATCAAACTTTAAGTTTTGAACAAGAAACTTTAAACTTTAGAATTTAGATTATTTCTTTTCCTTTAAACTTTTTATTATCTCAAGCTTTTTTTTTTTTTGAAATTCGTTATTTGTCAAAAGCTTTTTTCTTGGAAAATTAAATCGTTTAAGGAAATTTATATAGAAAAATTATGAAAACAAAAAATAAATAGATTTCTTTAAAAAATTGAAAGCTTTTAAGCTTTTTACATAAATTTGTAAACCTAAAGCTTTCTGTGACATCAAGCTTTATAATTTCAATAAAAAAGATTCATTTATAGAATCTTAAGATAATTTCCTTTTCTTTAAACTTGTTATTATCGCAAGCTTTTCTTCAATATTCAATATTTGTTAAAAGCTTTTTCTTAAAATGGGGCGTTAAACATGATTTTTTTTTACATTTTAATCATTTTATAGTTAAATTAGCAGAATTTGCTCTCAAAAAAATTGTACACAAAAGATGTCTGTGCCTGTCACTTGTTGAAGTCTTCTCTTCTTCTGCTTCTGCTGCTGCTTTTAATAATAAATAAAAAAATTAAATAAATTGCATTTGTAAATATTTGCGCGGGCTTTTTTGATTGAAGTGTACTTTTTTAGTGGACTTTGAACGTCTCGTTTTTTTTTTTTTTTTTTTTTTTTTTTTTGTTCTTTATTTATTAAGAATTAAAAAAATCTCAAAAAAAAAGAGTTAAAAAATATATTTTTTATATATAAAAAATTTATAAAATTTATTTATTTAAAATTAACGGAAAAATTGTTACTTTTATAGCTCCGAATAGGGGGGATGGGGGAGACTACAAACAATTGCATTCAATTGCAATTGTTTATTAATTAAATGTTTAACTTTTTAAGGTAACAAGCTGCTAAAATAACGCTAAAAGTCACATTTTTCTTGTTTTTGTTTTTAATTCATTCTTGTAAAAAATTATTAAGTTTTTTTTAATAAAAATTAACTTAAATGTAAAATTTTTTTATGGTAATTTTATGATTATTAATTGTTGTAGCGAAAGACCGTTAAATTCTATTGACAAGACTTACAGTGGGAGCAAAAGAAATGGTACATAATAAAATTTCAACTAAAAACTGTGTGGATTTTAATACAGACTGACTGCAATTTCGAGTTTAGTACTGTCCGGACTGCAATTAAGTCTATAGTTTGCATTATGGTTCAGTCTATTGTCACAAAAATAATACGCAATATAGACTTAAATTTAGTTTATAGTCTGTACTGTAAAATTTGGCTTTAGTTTAGTATATAGTTTAAACTAAAGTTAACGAGAGACTAACTTTCCAACACAATTAGTCGCAAGTTAGCTTTAAATATAGCTTTTGTTATGCTATTTGCATACAAACATAAACAGAAGAAAAATTTTGAACTGTCATTTTTGACACTTCTATGAATTTTATGGTTTAGACTAAAGTTAAGTCTACAAATTATACTCAACTTTAGTTTATAGAACAGACAACATTCCAGTCTATAATCTTTTTGTAAGCTTTTGTTAAGTCTATAGCTTATAATTCAGTTCATAGTTTAGGCTAAAGTTCAGTCCATATTCCCTAATATAGTTTAGTTTATAGTCTGGAATACAGTTTAGTCTATAGTCTGGACTATAATTTTATATTTTAGCTAAGTCAATTGCATGGACTATAGTTTATTCTTTAGTCTGAATTAGACTTTAATTAAGTCTATAGTCTGGACTTAACTTTAGTCTATAATTTGTATTTAATTCTGAATTAAAGTATATTCCATAGTCTGGACTATCGTGTAATCTATAATCTAAACTATATATTAAACTTTAATCTAGACTATAGTTAAGTCTATTGTCTGGATTATATATCAGTCAATAATCAGGATTATTATCTATAAACTGAACTGCAGTTTATTCTATATTTGAGTCAATATTTTAGAAAACAATTTTCTCTGTAGTATTAAATACAGTATAATCTATTCTTCATGTCTATAGTTAAGCATATGAACTGGACTATAATGCGATCTATAGTTTAGTCTATATTCTACATTTTTTCTTTAGTTTGGACTATAATTTAGTTTTCAGTCTGTATTAGTCAGAATCCGGACTATAGTTTTGTCTATGGACTGTACAATAGTCTATAGTCTGGGCTATATAGTCGATAGTACTAAAATAATTTAATATTTTCAACAATAGCCAACTTGGCCCTACAAAAAATTGGCAAAGCGTTTAATAATCTGCCGCCCAACAGTCAGCCAATCTTACTAAACAGTATCGTGAGAACTCGAAAACCTGGTTAAGGTAGAAAGAATGGTTCACATGATGTTTCTAAACCCAAAAAAAATAGAAAGCATTTACAAAAGAGCTTCCAACACATCCATTAGGAAAGCAGACTGGTTGGCTCAGTGCTCGAACTATTTGGTACGAAAAGTTAAAGCAAATGCAGCTTTTAAAACATTCAAGACTCATAAAGTTCCTGAGAGAAATGCTGCAAAAAACAGATAAATCAAATTTTCTAAAGAAAAATTGTCGGGAAATACAACCAGAGAATGGGGAAATTAGAAGAAAAAAAATTGAAGAGCATAGCAAGGTGTCCCAATGTCAATGCAGGGGTTTACTAGAAAGGATCAAAATTTTATCACTAGTTTAGTATATATAGTTTAGCCCATGATGTGGACTGATGTTTAGTTCATTATCTTTAGCACAGCATATAGCCTTGACTATATAGTCGAGTTTAGCGTATTAAATATCTTGAACGAGTGGGCCTCTTTATAATCAGCACTACGACTTTCAATATATTAAAATTTTACCTCCAGTTAATAGTTTATTCATTGAACTTGTATCCACTGTTTTACAGTTATCTTGACCATAAATATGCAAAGTGGTTTACCTTGTACTTTAAGTGCAAAAATAACATATGTCTAGTTTATTGAAAATCCATAATAATTTAACAAGTTTAACAAAATTTCAAAATTTTTTAAAGGTGCGGACTCTTATTCTAAATAAAATATTTAATATTTTAGAAAAAATGTGTTTTTTTTGCAACAATAATTGTTATTATAGATTTAAAAGAAAATGTTATTGTTTTATTACTTTTTGCTGAAGATAAGAAAAAAAGTACAAAATATTAACAATAAAACAACAATTTATTAATAAAAAATAAAAAAACAAAAAACAAAAAAGATTTTATTAAAGAAAAAAATTTATGATGTTTCTTTTTCTAAAAATATTTTGGAAAAATATGCACTTGTTGAATATTAAACAAAATAGAAATATCATGACTATGTAACACCCTACACCACAATGTTGGTTACAAATGATAGTTGGGTAAAAATAATGAACCACCCTCGTTTAATTTTATGTTCTGGTTTATTCTTATGTGTGAAATTTAAGAGTTTTAAAATAATTTTTTTCTGGCGAGTTATATGTAAGCTAGAAGATATCATAGATCGACCCTCGAATACATTTGTAAATCCATTTTTGCTTATATTATAGCATAATTGGTCGGTCAAACCCGACAATGTAATTCTCTACACCACAATGTAAGTTATAAATGGTAAAAATTTAGGAATTTTAAAATAATTTTTTTGGCGAGTTATATGGAACGTAGAAGAAATCATAGACCGACTTTCGAATAACTTTGTACATCCATTTTTTGTTTATATTTATCTCAATCTGACCAATTATTTTTACAATACCAGCGTATATGTAAGATTTATAGCGTTCAAAGTGACATATGAAAGGGAGCTTGTATGGGACCCATGAGAAGCAATGCACCGATTCTCACATAATCTCATATGCGTATCATAAGACTTATTTCTGTCAAATTTCGTTTAAATCATTTTGTATATAAAGATTTTAAGAGCTCAAAATCTCATTCCAGGAGGACATTTGTATGGGAGGTACCTGAAATATTAGACCGAACACGGCCAATTTTAATAGTCGTCTATAATAAATTACATCAAAGTCTGTAGGGTGTTCAGAACGTTTACAAGTCCAGCAAGCTGAACAGACAGCAAGCAAACGGATGGATATCGTGAAATCGCGACTAAGAAAGTGATTCTGAGTTGAACGGTATACTGAAAAATGGGTGTAATATAATTTTGTCTGTATGTTACAAACATCAGCACAAACGCAACCACTTTCGGTGTATAAAAAATGCTATATTCGGCTATATCGAATCTACAATATCCTCTACCAAATGCGAGTGAAGTAAATACGTCATGTTAATAAAAGTCATCAAGTTTTTTTAATATTTTTGTCTAAAACATTTTTTCAAACTGAACCGATTTTGATAATTTTGGAATGGTAATGTAGTAAACATAACTTTATGTTGTGGCAAAATTTCATTACGAAAGTTCTTTTTTAGAGGTTATGTCAGATATTGGTTTATATCTTTTAATACACCGAGACAGTTTTAAATAGGAAACTTCTCAAGACAATAACAAATACTCAGGCCAAATTTCATTATGCTCTGTCAGTTGTTGTTAATGTGAACGTGCCAACAGCAGAGAGACAGAAAGACGTGAATAGCCGTTATGGATTCTGAAATGATTATTTCTCAGCATTACTCATGGAATGACAAAGTCAATATACTCTTTTTAGAACTTGTGGTGGTGTAGGGTATACGAAAAACTCACTCGTGTATAACAAAACTTTTTAGGGCATTTTGAGATTTTATTATTATTGACAAGTTCACACACACCAAAAAAAAAAAAAAATGAATAAATATTTCTTTGTTATCATTTCAATGTGTATTTTTTCCTATAAATTATTTTTCAAATAGTTTTTATAATTTGTGATTCTTTTATTTTTATTTATTTTAATAATCTGCGTTATAAATTTCTTGCGTCTTTTATTATGATAACTTTACTTTTTATACCCTACACCACACCACAAGTGGTGCAGAGGGTATATGAACTTTGTCATTCTTTGTGTGGAAGAAGGAATCATTTCTTCTTTCATCAATTAAAAATCAGAGTAGATTTAGCTATGTCCGCTTGTTGTTGTCAAGCTCACATCCAAAATAATTAACAATTCACAAAGAAAATTGACCTGAGTCAATTCCCGGGAACTTTCCTATTTAAAAGCAGCGAAGTTGGAAGCAAAAACTTTCGTAAAATATAAATCGACAAATTAATATGAAACTTTGCCATAATTTTAAGTTATATGTGCTTTATTACCATTCTAAAAATTGTCAAAATCGGTTCAGATGACAAACAAGTTATATAGTCAAAAATATAACCAATTTTAAGACTCATTAAATGTTTCTGCATACAATTTAATAAAAATTTAAAAAATTATATACGTTTGAGATTGTATGTTTGAGTGTGTATTTTCGAAACATAACGTATTTACTTCGCACACATTTCTTGTGTAGGGTATTAAAGATTCGCCGTAGTCGAATATCACATTCTTATTTGTTTTTCTCTTTCTCATTTGTTTTTGTTAACTAAATTTGTTTATAAAATTTAAAAACACTTTATTTTTATTTGTTGTTGTTATTTTTTAGGTTAAAATTATTCAGATTTTGGCGAAAAAATAACAAATAAATACATTTTGAAAAGCGTGACAAAAACAAAATAAATAAAAAAAAATTAATAAATAAAATAATAATAAATGAGATTAAGATCTAGATCTACAGGTCGCAAAAATTAATTAAAAATTAAAATTTAATAAAAAATATTTAAATAATTTTAATTCTAAAAAAATAACTAATAAAAATCTGTTCCATAAAACATCACAAGTTTTCATCAAAATCTAATTCTTTTTAACGGAATTATAGCAGATTTACTGAACTATAAAACAAACTTTGAACTCCAGTTGACAGACTAGACTATAGTTCACTCTTAAGACTAAAATATGTACTATAGAGTTGATTCTATTTTATATAGATTATAGTCTAGTCTTTCTACGGACTGTAGTTCATTTTAAAGATAACGTTCTGGTACATTCTATAGAGTACAGTGTAATTTATTTAAGTCTATAATAAATATTTATAGTCTATAAAATATCTAGTCTATTGTGTAGTTAATAAACTATATTCAGAACAAAGTAATTTAACGACTATAGTATTATATATGTTCGATATTTTAGTCAATTTTGTAGAATTTAATATAGTCTATAGTTACCAATAGATTTTATCCTGTAATAAAGTTTAATCTGTAAATATATTATACTATGGTCTGCAATATAGTTTATTATATAGTCGAGGATGTAGCTAAGTTTAGAGACTAAGCTATAAAACTTAATTTGCTAGTCTGACGATAGTTTAGTTTATACTCTGGACTATAGTTATTATACGCTAAACTATAACTGAGACTATAGCCTGGACTATAATTTAAGTTATAAGTGTTCTATATTCAGCATTATTGTTTAATCTATATTTTGAATTGTTATTTATAGTCAGGAATATGGTTTAGTCTACAATCATGGATACAGTTCAGTCTACACTCTTTACTATAGTTTAGCCTATTTTATAACGTATAGTAAATACTATTTTGACACTTTCTATATATTTGTAGATAAAATTCTACTTTACTTTATAGACTTTAGGAAAGTTTATATATATAAAACTAGTCGAGTCTACAGTTTAGATTATAAACAAGTGTGGAGTAAATACTATAAAGTAGTCTAGAATATAAACCCCTAGAAACTAGTCTAAAATCTAGAGGCTTAACTATAAACTAGCTTTAAGCCTAGACTGAAAACAAGCCCACAGTCTAGACTTTAAACGGGTATAGAGGCTAGACTAAAAACTAGTCTAGGTTATAGACCATAAACTAGTCTAGGGTCTAGACTATAGACTAGTGTAGACTATAGAGTTGTGCTATGTAGTGTAGACTATAGACTAGACTACAACCTTTCTAGTCTAACTTATAATATTGATCAGTCTTCTGTAAAAGTTATCTTACTAATTCAGACTATAAATTAGTCTAGAGTCTAAAGTTGTCTAGAATCTATGCTATAAATTAGTATAAATTCTAGACAATATACTAAACTAAATTCTAGACTATGAACTAGCTTAGATTTACAATTTGGTCTAAAATATAGTTCAAAATATAATACAGTCTTGAATAGAAAGTAATCTAAAGTCTAGACTATGGAATAGTCTAGATTATATTATTATACACTATCGACTATTTAAATTTTAGTCTATAGAACCAACTATATAATGTCCCATAGTCTAGACTACAATATCTCTAGCCGTAACCGTAAAATATAGATCAGTCTTCATTAAATGTTTCCTAAAAACAAAAACTTCTCTTAATTAATCAGTGAAATAAAATTACTCTTCAATCAAACACATGTTTTTTTTTCTTTGTATCAAAACAACAACAACAATAAAAAACGTGTAAATAAATAAAAGAATTTATATGAGTGTGATGTAAATAATGTATATAAATGTATATATAAATACGTACATACAATACATATATATTACACAGTTATTAACCAAACTCAAGGTCAAAAGTGTTTATATTTTTTTTTCTTTTTTGTACTTTTTTGTCTTTTTTCAAAATTTGTTTTTGTTTGTAAGTTTATCATAGTTTCTGTTTTGTTGTGTACATACATATGTATATGTGTAAAGAGAGTGTAGGAGAAGAAAGAATATAAGCAAAATGGAAAACAAAAGAAAATAAATATTTTTTTTGCTTTATAAACAAAATAATGAAATGAAGAGGAGATACAAACAAAAAGTAAGAAAAAAGGAATGAAGAAACTAAAGGGAATGAAAAAAGCCAAGATAAGCTTTTTTATTAATTTTAACAAAAACAAAACTGTTTTTAAGGAAAAAACAGTGGATTGGAGACTTAAAAGAAAGAACGTCTCCAACCTCTTTAAAGTGAACCTGAGTTTTTTCCTGCAAAAAAATGTCAAATCAAAGGTTCTTTGTTATATCTTGAACAGTGGAATTGGAGTTACTGTTCTTTCAATAAAAAACTTTGCGAATAGCGGAATATCCTCGCGTCAAAAAAATCTCCACAAGTGGTTTTCAAAACAAGGCTCTAGAAATTTACCAGTTAGTGGAGAAATGCTTAAGACAATTACACTGCACTGGAGCATTCAATGCAAGCGCTAGCTGGCCTCAAGGGTTTTAAGCGCGTTATGGAATTGGTTTATTAAAAATAGAAAAGAAATCTACTTTAATCAAAGAACATGGATTGAGTGCTGAACAAACATATAACACAGATGTATCTGAACTGTTTTAGAAGATGTTGCCGGAAAAAAAACATGCGTTAGCAGTGAATAAATTGAAACCATTTGTAATTGGTAATGCCAAAAAGCGCGATCCTTTTAATCTTTTAACCGGTCGAATATAGAAGTTTAAAAAAACGCCGGAATGGAAACATTAATTTTTTTCTTAAATACTTGGCATATACTGCAGCGGACATCAGAGAATGGAACAATAATGAATCTGTTATTCCCGATACAGATAAAGACAATCTTAGTATTAGCACAGATAACGATAATAGTGATGTTGAGGTTCTATTGGAAAACGAATAAATTCCAGCAACTAAAGCTGTGAAAATTTTTGAAAATGTCTTTGAATGAGCTGAGAATAGTGTATTAAAAAACCGAAACCGGAAGCCGGTTTATTGCATTTCAGAAAACCGACCGGTTTCGAATAATTTCTATTTTTGAATCATTCGTTTAAACGGCTTTTTGTTTATTACACCATGACTGAGTAAACGATTTTAGATAAAAAGATAAAGACCTTTAATATAGACATATTCAGAAATTGAAGAAAGTGTTTCTGTAAAGAAAAAATAATGGATCTAAATAAAACCATGGTATCTGGATAAATTATTTTAAATAAGATACCGAAAAACAATGACAAAAAAAATTTATGCCCCACCCATTTAGGGCACTATACAGTAGAGATGCGAGATATTTTCACGACTGTAATTTAATCACTGTGATTGGGAAATAACTGGTAACTATTGCGACTGAAATTATGATATAACAGTTGTTGAAAATGTCGTTATTTGATTTTAGATTGAGCCAACAAAATTACTTAAAAATTATTGCTGAGTTGACAATCTTTGACCGATTAGTAGTCGATTCGTTTTGGAATAGAAATCCAATTCTGGTGGGAACGTTGAAGAGCGTTTTCATTGCGCTGTTTCCTTTCCACGCCCCTCCAATGAGCTAAATTATTTACCGTTATTTTGAAACAAACATCATTAACAAAATAGTCCTTTGTATTCTTTAGAAATATTGTGATCTCTGTCACTATTTTAAAGAAGAGTGATTTAAAAAAAATCACTTTCACTGGGAACGATGTTATTTTTAATTCACGACATCAACGCTCTTCTCTACTATAATGTACGAGGATGATTTGAAGATTAAATAAAATTTTGTTTATAATGAATTTAGGCCATTATACGGTACATGTTTTTCTTGGTTGAACTCTAAATTTATTTTATAATTAATAATATTTTTCCTATAAATTTATAATAATCAAACAGAAAACCTGGTTAATCGGCAAAAATCCGTATTCGAATTCGGCGTTTTTGAAAAGCCTCGTTTTCGAATAACTCGAAAACTGGATTTCTGATAATGTCGGGGTTTTTAATATACTAAATAATATTAATGATTACGATAATATCCGAAATTTATATGATTTTGGTGATTTAGCTGTACAAAAACCCAAAAGTTCCTGTAGAATACAAATGATTTTTAATTAATTTTTTTTAAATATAATAAAATTTGTGTTGTTATAAAAAATTAAGGATTTTTTTTTTAATTTTTAAATCTTGATGAAGTGACCTAATCCACTCTATTCCGACTCCACTGTAAGAAAAAAATTGCATTAAAATGAAGTATTTTTAAATTATAATTTAATGAAAAATTAATTGCAATAAATAATTAATTTTAAAAGTTGTTTTTTTGTTATTATATAATCCGGCTTACTTTGTTTGCTTTTTTGTTTATAAACAAACCCCTTCATAAACAGTTAAAAAGCGAGAGAGAGAGGGAGAGAGAGAGTGCCAAAAGAGTAGTTAATTTTTAAAAGAGTAGACAAAAATAAATTATATACAAAAAGCTTTTTCTTAAAAGCTTTTTTGCTTGTTATTTTGATGATAGAACATATTTTCTTTTAATATTATTAATTTTATTTTTTTAATTTATTTATTTATTTATTTGTATCTGTTTTTCTTCACTCTCTTCTATATACTTTGTTATATAAAGAGTATTGAATTTATAAAAAGTTTTCGTTTTTTTTGTTTACATATTTTTATTATATTCTTATGTTCTTTTTCTTCTTCTTTTATAGCTGAGCAAATACTAAGGAGTGAGATTGAAAAAACTTTAATTTCGTATTTAAGTTTTAAACGTCTTTCTGAAGCAAATTTTCTTATTCAGTTCTAATGATTATTTTGCTGATTTGCTTCAGACCCTACAAAAAATGAATGAAAAAACTAACGTACACAAAGTTAATTTACTTATACATTTGTAAGATTTTTTATTGAAATGTAAATCCAGCTAAATTAACCGTTACTATAACAAGGTTGCATTTTCAAACTTAACAAAAGTATTGTTTCCTGGAAAAATAGAGATGAGCGATACCCTGATTTTTGAATAATGTCGTTCCTAGTGAAAGTGATTTTAAATCACTGTTCTTTAAAACAGTGATAGTGATTGCAGTATTTCAAAAGAAAATTAGAATGATTTTATTAAAAAAAATTTAAACTCACGGAAAACAAAAGAGTTTAATAATTGAATTAAATATCTCTCTATAGAGTAAAGACTCGACACCGTAAGAAACGTATATTTTTCATTTTAGATGAATCGCGAAAAGGGTCAGTCATTTTGCTGACTCTAAATTAAAATAAATAAGAAAAAAACATTATTAGTAACTGTTATTTCATAATTTCAGTCACTGCAGTTAACAGTGATTTACCAATCACAGTGATTAAATCACAGTAGTGAAAATATCGCTCATCTCTAATATACACCCTTTGGAGACATAAATATTAATAGCATGGCAGAAGAAAATAATCTGGAAATCTTTATTTAGTTCCGAAAATTCTTATCATGATAGATCGGTTGCAAAAAGAGTATCTTAGAGATATGAAAATGTAAAAAAACCCTCCCTGTTCGTGTCTTTATTTCGTAGTTCGTACATCGCAAAACATTTAAGTTGTCAAATAAATATTTAAAAAAATGAAAATGAAGGTTGAAATTAGATGATTCGACGTGGAAATCATGAAATCACTCTTTCGAGATTAAATAAAACATATATTTTCACTTTCCTTATCAGGATAAATCCTTTAATTCAAACTCCGTAGCTTTGAATAACTGAATAGTATAACCCAAACGACCTTTAATGAAGCCTCCACTTAATTTTCACAAAAACTTTTTTGAATTAAGAAAATAATTTCGGAAGTGTATTTTATGAAAGGGCTGCAGAATTTAATTGACGCCCCGGATTTTGGAGTTATCATACAACAATAATTACGTTAGGATCACAGGCTTGCAAAGAAGTGTTTTGACCCATGTCCAAGTTAACAAATAATTTTTTTGTAGTAGAATTTTCAGCAAATATAACTGAAACAAAACATTTTACTAGCACTCATAGCGTTCTAAAAATGGGTTCCTCTTAGCTTTGGTTTAAACCCGCAGAACACCGATTTAAGGACAGTGTTACATGATATTGTTGTTTACAAAAACTTTAATGCTTCGCCAATAATGAAATCGCCTTAATTCGTGTTGTGTACATTTATCAAAATGACTGCTTTGGCACATGGCAAATATGTGAAAGAGTAAATTGCGAGTCATCATTTCCGTCACGTGAAGTGTTTAAAAGAAAACAATTCGGAAATTGTGAGAAGTATGTGAAAGCATATATTGGAAACAGCATGAATTTTGTCGCGAAAGCCCTAAAAGGATTCTGAAGAGTAATTAAATTATATTTTCCTAAGATTTATGTATGAAAGAATATTTTTGTTAGACGACTATCAGAATGTAAGGAATCTATATATTCAAGCTATTATGATCTCCCAGATTTTTCTAATGAAACATTCATGTGGTGGATTTGGTTTGACAACATTAACAAATCGTTATATGCTTAAAATTGATCATCTCACGATTTTCACTGGACTTCGGCCGTTCCAGCATTTCTGATAAACATAATGCCTCTCTTAACATAAGAAGAAATCAAAACTTGAAGATCTATAATTCAAAATAAATTAAATTTTTATCTTAATCTTTTTTCAGCCTCCCTTCCTTATCATCTTCTTGTTTTCATAGCTGAGAACTATAAAATGTTGTTGTTTCTTTTTTTTTTCAATGTAGAAAAAATGACAAGCAAAATATAAATTAAGACTAAGAACGTCAGCAGGAAGAAGAATATTATTAAGAATGTTTTCGTATAAACAAAAATAACAATAACAATAACAATAATAAAATATAATATTATACTATAAAATTTATATATATACTTAATATATATATGTATATAATATATATGTATAATATATGATCACATGTATATTTTATATATAAATAATAATATATAGATTTTTTATACTCTTCACCACTACAAATGGTAGTAATTTTGTCATTCCATGTGTAAAGCTAAGAAGGAATCATTTCAAAATCCATAATGTATATATATTCCTGTATCGAATTAAAATCTGAGTCGATATATTTATGTCGCCTGTAGTTGATACTCTTACATCCACAATAACTGATAGAGCTCAATGGAATTTAGCCTTAGCATTTGCTATAATCTTAAGAAGTTTCCTATTCATAAACCAGTAAAATCGGTTAAGTATATTAAAAGATATAAACCGATATCAAGAGCCACCTCTAAGATCAAGCAAGAAACTTGCGTAAATTGTCAATTATAAATCTACAAATTAGAATAAAATTCGCCCTACATTAAGCTATATGAACTCCATTATCGTTCCAAAAATTATCGGTTCAGTTGAAAAAAGTTATAGCCAAAATACAACGTATCTTATGACTCAGTAAGTGCACATGGAAAAGAAAACTTAAAACTTGAATCATTGTCGAAAACATAGATGACTTGAGATGGACAAAATTTTTTTTTCATTCAGTCAAACGCTTTATAGTTTGGGATGAAATAATGCAAAATTATGCAACTTTTTAGTTGAAAAATTTCAAGAAGAACAAATTGCATTTAATGTTAAACAATGTTAAAATCAACATTTTTTATACAGAATCAAAATTATAACTGCTTAAATGTTAAGTTGTTGGAACGCTCACATCTACAATAACTGATAGAGCTCAATGGAATTTAGCCTGAGTCTTAGTTATAGTCCGCAGAAGTTTCCTATTCCAGCGATATCGGTTAAGTATATTAGAAGATATAAACCGATATTTGAGGCAACCTCTAAGTTCAA
>PYHX02000467.1:36280102-36351248 GCA_004302925.2 Cochliomyia hominivorax | reverse complement strand
ATTGAATTCAATATTAAAATTTAAAAATTAAAATTAATTCTAGATTTTCAAAATTCTTAATTATACAGTCATTAACATAAATTAGTCTACAATCCAAACTCTAAACTAGTCTAGAGTAAAGCCTTTTAACTAGTATATAGTCAAAACTGCAAACGATAATATAGTTCATATTTCAAGACTCTAAACTTGTCTATAGTCGAGCCTATAACTCAGTCTACAGTCAAGATTAGAATTCCATGGCAGAAACGATAAAACAACTTATTTAGGAGACTATATTAGATATTAGTTTATAGTTTTGCTTTTAAGCTAATTAGTCTAGAGTGTAGACTATTTTATAGTTCCGAGTATAGACTATTTGAGGACTTCAATCAGGCTGTATTGTATATTCTAAAAAAATTTATACTTAACTTTAGAAGGACTTCAAAATTAAGTCCTTCAAAAAGATCCTTAATTAAAACTCATAATAGATTTTGAAAATGCTCAAAATTGAATCTAATTTAAGGGACCAAAGTTAAAGACAATTGGCACTAAAACTGTAACTATTTTCAGACCTGAAAAAGGATTTTAATTAAAGCTAATTTGAGTTGAGTTTTATACTTTAAAAAGGTCTTAATACTGACAGAAAGTTAATATTAATAGATCATAATTTAATCTTGACTCCATATTCTTCCTGGTGCTAATATTATACCTTAAAATAAGCTACAATTAAAACCGTTTCAATTCTTAATAACATTCAAAATTATCTATTAGACATTAAAAGCGTCTAAAATTAAGATTTAAAGATGTATTTAAAAGGACTCGAAATTACTATAATCCCTAACTCAGTCCTATATACACAAGAAATGGAACAAGAAAAACTATTTTATCTGTCAATAGATTTTTGGAATTAATAAATTTTAATATCGAGTACAATAGAGGCCAATTCGATATCAAGGTAATTGTGTTTTTTTTTCAGGGCCAGTAAAGTTTGCAATTCCTGGTATAAAACCAAAATATCATCTAAAACTCCATAATGTAAATTTGAGTCGATATAGCTGTGTATCTCCCTAACAAACGAAACTCTTAATATCGCATGTCATAAAGCAAATTTCCTGAAATTGGTCATCTTTGGGCATCAAAGTAATAAAAACTAACAGTGACGTCCCCTTACAGTGGCATCCCCTTCTTATATAGCATTTCTCTGAGTCTATAACAGCAATTAGAATGAAATTTTCTATAATAGCTATCAAATTATAGGACAGGGCACGAAGGGCTTGCATTTCTAAATTGATCATGGTGAGGGGTATTCGGCTTAGCCAAAAATTGTGATCGTTATCATTTTGGTTCATACTCTTTATGACCAAAATTACCATCTGAAGTTACTTTTAGGTATACCGTAAAAATCAAGCTCACTTCCTGAGTCGATTTAATGATATTCATTCGTCCGGGACTTTTAATATCTTAAGTTCACTATAGATTAAAACAAACTTAGTTATTTGGTAAAAAAACTTGTTCCAGATTAGTGTCCGATTTCTTCCAAATTTTATAGTATGAATCTTGTACTTTATTCAATAATTATTTCAAACACTTATTTGGTAAAAAAACAGGATTTTTTCTAAATTCTGTTAACTGAAAACATGCTCGGATTTCAAATGGGTATGGCGTTCTTCTTTACCGACTTCTGTGTCAGTTGGTAGCTTTAGCATCGAAAATCGAATATATTTTTATAAATCATACAATAATTTCTTACTTCTATCGTATCTAACTAATTTTATATGGGAACAAAAGAGCCGGAATTACTTCCGTGATCGAAGGGAATATATTCTCCAGATTAATTAACTTAACAAATTCTGATTAAATTTTAAAATAATATAAATAAGTCGCTGGCAAATCAATTGTAATACAAACTTCTTGAGATTTCTTATAGCCGAAAATCACCATCAAATGTCGTCCGATTTGTTCAAACTTAATAGCAACAAAATTATAAAAATATATATTTTATTTTTTAAAAATAATGAACACACATTTTCCAAAATCATCCTAAAATAAAACTAAATTTTAAACTTCTCACACACGTTGATTTTTTAAAAATTTCTTTATTCTCTCCCAGACAGACCTTTTTCCCTAAACAAACTGAACAAATTAGGGAAAATTTATATTTTTAGCAGAACACAAATATAAAATTTATCTCATATTCTACACATTTTCTACCTGAAATCCCATATTGAAACTTTTCTTCTTATGCCCCTAAAAAATCTTCACCTTTTTTCATTCAACACAACCAACAAAATAATTCCCATATTCTTTTTACAAATAATTAGTTTAAATAGAAAATAAAATCATTCACGTATGTTTTTTCGGCAGAACATATACTAAAATTGGAACGATACAGAGAAGATTAACGCAAGGATGAACGCAAAATCGTGAAGCGTTCCACATATTTTTTTAATAATTTTTAAATAAAAAATTTCAGCGATAGCTTCTATCGAAATATACTAAATGGAGACATAGGTTAAAAGATCCCCTCGTGGATTAAAAAGTAATTTAATTTTAAAAGAACATTTTTTCTTTGAAAAAAAATTAATTTTTAAAACTTGTTCTCTGTCTAAAATCTAGTGGTTAACCTTGGAAGAACTAAACATGGTCTACTCCATGTACGTTACAATGTATAAACTTACCGCCGATCCTTCCGATCTACAAGCTGCTCTCTTAGAGACTCAACTACTTAGAGTTACCTCCATGAGTACTGCCTTATTAATGTTTTCATTGATTCTTGTAAAATTTGAAACAAGCTCGTATTCACTCTAAACCGGATCCATATTTGGTGGCCAGTGTTGGTAAACAGAAACAACAAACCGCCATGATTATGCGTGATGATTCGCCTGTATGGGAACAAGGTTTTACCTTTTGGTGGGGCAATCCCGATAATGATACATTACAAATCAAAATTTTCGATCAAAAAACCGGCAACGAAATTGGTCAATTTGGTTATGTTATAGCTTCACTAATGAATAAGAAAAATATGGAAATTGTGTCGCCAACCTTTCCAATTGCAAAAATCAGGACCAGAATCTAAATTGATAATGTCTTTGTCGTTGAGAATATTGAAAAAGGCCGATATAATTGAAGATCCCGAAAGTTCTGAAACTACAAATCCTCAATTGTCGCGCACCACTTCTGTTAGCAAAACCTCCATCAGCAAAACTCCCAGTATTCAGGAAAAGACCTCACCCAAGGTAATATTTCACTGACATCCTAAATATATATGTTTTCTTCTAATAATTTCTCTTCTTTCAATAAGGAATACAATCACAATCTAGTCGCATTTCCTCCAATGAATCTCCTCTTACCGAAGAGAACCCAATTTAAAAGTATCCACTTCTGCCAATCTACAATCGATCACACCACCCGTAGCCCCAAACCTTTTTCAGCTTCTCTAATTGGTGGTGATTCTGTTTTGACACATCGTGTGCCTGATGTTACCTCATCTCCTGGAGAATATGGTTTGGGTCGCATGCAATTGACTTTACACTACATGGTACAACGTCAAAAACTTTTCGTTACAATTCACAAAATTATGAATATACCCTTAAGAGATCCCTCGAATATTCCTGATCCTTATGTTAAATTATATTTATTACCCGGACGTAGCAAAGAATCAAAACGTAAAACAATTGTGGTGAAAGATAATTGTAATCCTGTTTACGATGCCACATTCGAATATTTGATTTCAACGGCTGAATTAATTCAATCCGAATTGGAGGTTACAGTTTGCACACAAAAGGGCTTTTTGTCGGGTGGCAGTCCTATTATTGGAATGGTAAGTGGATGGAGTTTTTATTTAAAATTGACTTTGGAATATTTTATTTTGTGTTTAAAAAATTTCCTATTTAAATCGGCTTTGAAAATAATATTTACTGGAACCGTCAAGAACCTATGAAAAAGCTATAGCACCAGAAAAATAGTTTTTCTTGTATAAAGTATACCTCTGATCTCTATTCTATTAAATGGCTAATTGAAAAGAAGAACCGAATGAAACACTTATCAAAAAATAATAATTTAAAAAGATAACCTGCGGGATAAAGGTGTCTAATTGTCCCTTAGTGATAGGTCATGTATATATTTCAATAGTTAAAATACATAAAAATTACAATATGAAGTATAATTGCAATAAACTTTGAGGCTTGTCCTTAGATACTAAATGCTACACTGTATCAAATGTATTAGTTAAAGTACAATTTAACTCGGCGCAGGGATAGAAACATTTTTCCGAGGAATACTACCGGAG
Source organism: Cochliomyia hominivorax (assembly GCA_004302925.2). NCBI lineage: Eukaryota > Metazoa > Arthropoda > Insecta > Diptera > Calliphoridae > Cochliomyia > Cochliomyia hominivorax. Next base: position 36,346,981 of record PYHX02000467.1, on the reverse strand, counting down.
ACACTCGAACTGTTACAACAACAGTGAACATCTTTGACATCTATAAGTAACCGGCGCCTAATGGGAAATGCAAATCGTTATGTTAATTGCAGATCAATTATACGCGAAGCAATGGAACAAACATTCCTACACGAATTTACTCATACTTGAGGACAGAACGAAGATTTATTCTCTATTTCGTAGAACCAGAGAAACTAAGGATCCTTCCGGCTGCAAAACCATAATATGGTATATCTGTAGAGATCTGAACAATCAAATAATTTGTGTTCTGGGAAAATGTTATCATAGAAAGATATAAATACCTTCACCGATTCCAATCAATGATCACTTCATAAATAGAAGGTAACTGCCGAAGCAAGAACAAACCAAAATTCTATTTATACATACACTTTAAGAAAAAAAGAAACGAGAATTATAAATCAAGTTAAAGAGAGAGAGTTTAAGAGAGAGAAAGAAAATCTCTTGCTACCTGAAGGAAAAATCCTTTCTTTTGCTACAAAGAAAAAGAAGGATATTTCTCCACTCTCCTGTCAAATCTAACTCGCATTGATTAAAACTGTTATAAACTAAAGCACGGCTTCGGTGGAGTGCATCAAATGTTGGGACATTTCCTGTCACTAGCTTATTTCGATATTCTATTATCTTACCAGACTTAACTCATACAAGTGGTGTGGAATTATGGAAACAAAAAAATTTCGAGGAACGATTCTGAATTCCTATGAATGAATTCCCATAGACATGTGGACAAGTTTTTTTCTCCTTCCCTGCCTAACTGCTTATAATGAACTCAAAACGTTTAAGAGAACAGAGTGAAGAAGGAGGTAACGATGAGCGACTATTACTCATGAGACCGCGGTCTAACTAACTACTTTAAATGAACTCAAAACGCAACAAGGAAAACAGTCTTTGAGAAAGAAGGGTGATTTCACGTTTTAAATCGTGAACATATATTGCAAAATGAATCGATGATTTTATTCTGAACCAAAGATTTTTAAGGTTCTTATATTGTTCTTGTAATATATTCATGGAAATTAGAGGGTCTTATTCCAAAAGGGAATGTGACTTCAGGCATTTTAAAACCACCTCTTTCTGTCTCGGCCTCCAAAATTTTGACTAGAAAATATTAAATTTAATTCCGAACTGTTTATTTTGTAGGGTTTTAATACAAATTTTGAAACTAAAGTATTGGTATGAGAGGAAATTACTCCTCAAAACATTTCCCTCTTGAATTCTTTAACATAAATCAGACGAGAATTAGTTACTCTCATTTTCATCAAACACCTAATCTAACATCTAATTGTTTGATCCTGGCGTGTTGATTTTGCAAGGCTCTATGTTTTTTATCCGAATAATCCAAAAAATGTGGAACGCTTCACGATTTTGCGTGTCATCCTTGCGCAGGGGCCATGCTAATCTTCTCTGTATCGTTCCAATTTTAGTATATGTTCTGCCGAAGCAAGAACAAACTACAGAACACCAAAATTCTATTTACACATACATTTTAAGAAAAAAAGAATACGAGAATTATAAATCGAGTTAAAGAGAGAATTTTAAGAAAAGAAAATCTCTTGCTACCTGAAGGAAAAATCCTTTCTTTTGCTACAAAAAAAAGAAAGGATATTTCTTGTGCATTGATTACACCCAAAAAGGGGGTGGTTTTGTAAAATAGATATGTAAACATTAGACAGTTCGCTCTACCTAATTTCTATTGTTCGAAATAGAGAAATATGTTTTTGTTTAATAATTCTCGTATTCTATTTTTTCTCAAATGTACGTATAAATAAAAAATTCAGGATAAGAACTTTGTTCTTGCTTCGGCAGAACATATACTAAAATTGGAACGATACAGAGAAGATTAGCATGGCCCCTGCGCAAGGATGACACGCAAAATCGTGAAGCGTTCCACATTTTTTTGTGAATCCCCATAATTAATTATTAATGTGAAAATTCAAATAGAAATTATCATCAAAATAGAGCGAATGATTTCTGCCGAAGAAATTAAAGACTCTAGACTTCCAAAATAAACACGCCAGGCTCAAATAATCGTTCCTTTGATGAAAAGAAAACAAATTTTACTCTTCGAAATCGGCAAAAATCGTCAACATAAAAATGTTTCAACACATTTTTTGTGCTCTCTGTTTACTTAACTCTGGACAGTTTGGAGCATTTACCTATCAACAAAACAAGTACCTCATTTTTGTTCTTACACCACTCAAGGACATGTTTACCATAGTGACAGGATGTCAAGTAAAGCCAAAAATAAGTAGACACATTATAAAGTCTTATGAATGGAAGCAGCCTTTTTTCATACTGTCTTCTATTTTCGCAACTGCATATTGCTAACCTAACAAGAACTTTTTGGAATATTTTGACTGCTTTTAGATCCTAAACTATTCATCAATGTTCCCTTTGAACATCAGCAAGATAAAAATTTTTGAGAGAAATCGAAACGTATGTTTTTTTTTGTACTCAAGTTCCCTACAACGTTCCTGTAGAGAACTTGAGCTACAGCTGTATCTTTTCGTATCAAATAGTCCGATCAATAAGGCTTCTTTCCTGCCAGGTGTGTTGGGAGTTCTTTTGAAAATGCTTTTATTGTTTTGACTGCTACGAAAATTTTGCTTTTTATTTTTATGCTTCTAATCGGTCAAGCGCGACTATGTAATACCCAATACCATATTGTTTGCTATGAAAAAATTTTGAACGACCCTCGTATATTTTTTTATGCCTGTGTGTGCAATAAATTATTATATAAAACTAACATTTATGTGAAATTTCTACATTTTAAATGGAATCTTTTCTGAAGAATCCTTATAGAGCGACCTTCGTATAATTTCGCACTGCAGTTTTTGTTTATATTTATTTTAATTTTACTAAATATTTTTACAATTTCTACGTATATGTGCGAATTATGAGTATCAAAGTGATATTTGGAAGGGTGGTTGTATGCAACCTTAACACATCACTTCTATCTGACCAGGTTTTCTATTAACGGACAAGTTCAACAACTTGACAGTAGAGCTTTAAATAATTGAATCAACTTTTTGAAGGAACAAGTTGTGGTTTGTAGAAAATCTTTAATATTAGTACACATTAAAGATACTTTCCAATGAGGCAACGAAATGGCACAGTACAGTTCAACAGGTCTTGTTGATTAATTAACATTGTCACCATAATGAAGGTACTGAACAAATATATTATTTTAATGTGTTTAACAATATTCGAAAAGTACCCGTTTTGTAGTACCCGAAGTTACCGATATGTAATTTGATTGTTACTATACAAAAATCATTATTGTAATGGACCTGAATTGTAATTATTACAAGCGAGCAGAAAAATTTCTTTCAGTCCAAGCTTGATGATCAATTATAACAATTATGAAGTTCAAAATTTTATACTTGTGAAATATCGTCAAAATTAGGACATAAATCGTCAAAACGTGATTTCGGGCTCATAAAATCGCCAGTGGGTATGAGTTCAGATAACATAAAAAGAAAGTGAGCCTCGCAAAATTAAATGTAAAGGAATAAAATTCATCGCTTTTAATTCGAGGTGCAGAAAGGGGGTGGCATTAGAACTTTCAATAAAATAATCAAAATTGTTATTCAAGAGTCCATTCCCAGTTATTTATTTTATTTTGAATTAAGTAAAAATTTTTTATTTTTACATTTTTTTAAATTTAACATTAATTTAATTATTTTCTTGTTTTCTTTCAGTTGAAAATCCCTCTAAATGAACCTGAAATCTCTGAAGAAGGAGGCCTAAATACCTGGTTTGATTTACAGCCAGAACATAAACATGACTAAATATTTTTTGTTATTTATCTCCTTTTTTTCAAATATTGTCTATAATGTAATCTCGTAATATTATATAAAATGCATAAATAATTTTTATTTTTGGATACAAATTTCACAGAATCTAGATAAAAAACCCATAATTAAACTTTAAAAGCTCTCTTTTTTATATTGTCAAACTTTTATTTTGTTTATTAATTTTATTATTTTTTTCTTTAATTTTAATCCAAAAACTGTTTTAAGCTCAAATTATTTTGAAATTGTAATATTTTTATTTAGTTTTTAAACAATAAAAAATAAAATTTATGTCTCATATTTTTTGCATAAATTATTAAAAAAAAAAAATAAAATAAAAACTCTGTAATAAAAAAAAACTAACGAAAGAAAAATTTCTTTAAAAAGTTTCGAACAAAAATTTAAGAAAAACTTTATAGACATTTTAGATATGAATATAAGATTGACATTGGAAAAGTGCCGCAATTCATTCCAAAATGTCTGAAATTAAAAACTGATAATGACAGGCAACTTAAGTTACTCGGTAAAGATTTGTCTTCTAACACATTCAATGCGGAATCATTATTAAATCCTGCTCCGAAATAGCAGTAGTAAAATGCACCTAAATTTTGTCTAACCAATAAACTAAGGAAAACCCGACTATATTATACCCTACACCACATTTTTGGTTGTAACTGACTGCTAAGAAAAAATTATGAATGGCCCTCGTATAATTTACTTTTCTTATTTATGTTAATGCGTCCATTTATATGTTTTAAATTTTCCTGAAGAATTATGTGAGAGTTTATATAAATTATGGACCGATGGACAAGTATTTCGGAATTAAGTAATTAATGCTGCGAGGAGAAATTTTCGGTTTAACGATTTGTGGCGGTTGTGTGAATTTCTGATCAGGTATAAATATCAATGATCAGCTCAAGCGCAGGAATCTGACAACCTCGACTGGTTGTGTCCATAGATCTTCAGGACAAAGTGAAGTTGGATTGGACTGGCAGTTGAATAGATGTCGTGTAACATGTGGTCCTTGACCACATGCAGGACATAGTTTTGGGACGGCACGGTCAATACGTGACCAGAAGGCATTAAGCCTTTTGCTCCATCCCGATTTCAGTTGTGTCAGAACTACACTTGTTTCTCCTAGCACGACATACATACGGTAACTTGAAACCATGGAATTTGAGGCGTCTCTGTGAATGTCGTTCAAAGTTGTCATATACGAATTCTGATCCAAAGGATTTTGCATATATCTTTCTTACATGCCTCGGCGGTAACTCCAATTGGTTCATTTCCGCGACAGCTGCGACAGCCGGTACCGGAATGACCCGAAATTTTTCGGCCAAGGGCTGTCAGCTCAGCAACAGAAGAGAGAAGTTAAAGTTTGTGAAACTATTTGACGTTCTATAAGGGAGTGATTGGTTTTATTTTATTATATTGAACTGCTTATATAATCAATAATTAATATTTGCCTTGTATTGGAGTTATTCTCCCCTCGACCCGATTGGTTAGGTTTCTCAAGTTACTTAAAACTCATGAATTGTTAAGTGGTGTTCATTTGTACGCTACTTTTTTGATTGTCAATTCATTTTCAAAATTCATTTTCCTATTTTTTCAAATTATTACAGAGGCCACAATGTTAATTGAATAGTAATTCATGACAACACATGCTTTCCTAATACACAGTGACCCGTGATTATTAAAAGCAACATTGCTACGTCCCTAATAATTTTAAAGTTTAATAAAATTTATTTGTTCAAAATTTAAATCAAATTTCGCGCCACACTCGACCACTGAACGCTGGTTTATATTACATTTTGATCTGGCAACTCTTTCAATCACACTAAATACAACTCTGCATTTAGCACTTAATTCCATAATACAACTCTGTTCATATAATGAAAAACTCACCACTATTACAATGTAAACAACCCTGTTTAGTTTACGCTTTTGTGTTTCATATTTAATATGTGATTTCTTATAATTCCCATATTCTTTTTTGCGGAAAAGTTAATACAAATAGTGAGTTTAGAGAACACCACTCGTTCTTGCTTCGGCAGAACATATACTAAAATTGGAACGATACAGAGAAGATTAGCATGGCCCCTGCGCAAGGATGACACGCAAAATCGTGAAGCGTTCCACATTTTTTTGTCAGTATGGGTTTCAAAAAGATTTGTCAATTAGAATTGTTAAAGAGTTAAAAGATTTATATATAAAAAGATATACAAATATTGATTAATTGAGTACAGGTGAGAATCGTAAAACTTTAATAATAAAAAGATTTTTGGCGCAATTCATCTAGAAAGTGTGTATATGTGTTTGCATGTATGTAAATTTTCACATAATAATCCCAAAATACCTGAAAGTTATATATGTGACAAATAATTTCAATTGGACCAGTGGGAGAGGTATCCCCCATACAAATCAAATATTGATTATCAAATATGTAAAGAACTATAACAGAGAGAGTTCTTCAATTTGGTCCCAACAACTTTCTCAAGAAACTGTTTCACTGGTTAAAACATAGGACAGGTAAGACCAGGGGGAGGGGATTTCGAAATAAAGAACTGTTAATCCCCGCGGTCAATTGGAGGCAAATTGTTTCAAAGTGATTAGTAATTAGCAATTTTTAGTGATTTCCAGAGGTGGGGATTATATAATTTATTAGGACGTTTTCAGGTTGCATAAATCGAAAATATTCAAAGTTTTATATTTTATTTTTAGAAATTTAGGCATTTTAAAGTAATTTTCGGCTGTGGCTTTGTATTGGAGCTGAGCTCATTTGTCGGTTTGAACCGTTACAAGATATATTGGTGCCATACTTAGTTAAAATATATCAGCCGATTTTATGAGTTTTAAAGCCTTATAGGGGAAGATATTCGTATGAGAGCTACCTGGATTGTTGAACCGAACATGACTAAAATAATAATATGAAGAACATTTTTATCGAGATATTTAAAAAGTTGCTATCAATAGAGTTTTCACAACGTCTGCATATTCAACGGGACGGACATCATTAAAGCGACTCAGAAAGTGATTGTTAACTATGTTGTTACTCCCACTATCTTAATAGTGGGAATAACATATTTTTACAACCACTTATGGTAGTGTAGGGTATATAATATTTATCACAAATTTGGTAATTTTTCATTTGTGCTATCGATGCAATATAGTATTTATTTTAAACTCCTCTTAAGATATCTTAATATAGATTAAATAAGATAAAGCGTCGTCCTGAAATAAGGGAGAGTTTCGAAGTCCCTTAAGTATTTTTCAATTCTTATAAGAATTATTTGCAATTCATTTGGAATGACTCAGGTAAATAGTGTTAAAAAACCATAAAATTTGTGTTTTTTTATAATTTGAATATTTTAATAATTCCCATATTCTTTTTCTGCAAAAAAGTTAATATAAATACCAAATTCAAAAAACTTTGGGTGTTCTTGCTTCGGCAGAACATATACTAAAATTGGAACGATACAGAGAAGATTAGCATGGCCCCTGCGCAAGGATGACACGCAAAATCGTGAAGCGTTCCACATTTTTTTGGATTATCAATCACATTGTAACGCAAATATTCGAATGAAAAAGATACGAAATAATGTTATATTGACTTCTATCAGGATTAAATAATTTTTATATCCTAATTTAAGGGTAATGATAGAGCAAGAATGGAGATAATAATTGTCAGATAAAGATTTCGAGAGGGAAATATTTTAAATGTATAGTACATTTTACGAGTAATTTTCAACCATAACAAGGAATTGAGTTCCTAAATTCTTCAGTTCCAAAATTCATACTAAAACCTTGCGAAATCAACTGTGCAGGACAAAATTAAAATCAAAAAGTTTTTGAGGCAAAGATAGAAGAGAGAATGGTCGGGTATTAAAATGTCTAATGTGAATTTTTATAATCTAGTCCTTTTTGGAGTAATTCCCTCTAATTTCCAAGAACTGAATATGTTCAAAAGTTGTTATAGAAGAACCATATAAAATTGTTAGTTCATCAATTCATATTTCAGTAGTATTGCAAAATCTAGCACGTTTCTCTTTCAATAACTGATTTCTCTGGTGCGTTTTGAATTAATTTAAAATAGTTAGGTGGACCAACTGCGTTACCATACCTATTGGTTTACACCAAATGTAAAGTCGACCTCTATTGTATATGTATTTTCTAGTGTGTTCTGAGTTCATTCAAAGGAGTAATTCAGGGGAGGAGACCAAACGTGGTATTACCCGGGTCTCTTGTGCGTTCGTCGCAACTGAGAAGCAATCATTCAAAGGAGTTCGGTATAGCTTCTCGTACTTGCTTAGATTTCCCCCATTTCAAATCTTTTAGATGATTTAAGTCTGGTAATGTATCGGTTTTTTTTTTAATTGTCCAGTGACATAGACCGAAGCTTTGAATTCGTTTTGATCTATACAATGCAAGTAAGATTTCTTAGTAGTGTGAGTTCACCATATCCATACGTTCTTTTTATGGAATAATCATTAATTGGAAACGATGATGGTATTTAAATCTTAAATCTTTTCACGAACCTTCGCTGAAAATATCGTATTATGATTTGGAGGGATACTTTAGTTTCTGGTTCTTTAAAATAAAGACCCAATTTCATGCTCTCCTGATGCATTGAGCAAATCCGTATAGCAGTAAGTTCCCAGGAGTATTTTTCCGCATATAATTGATCTGCAATTGATATGAATAAACGTAAAAGCATCTAGTGAAAATTCTTAGCGATTTGCGTTTTCCACTAGACGCCTGTTATATATTAATGTCTACTGTTGTTGTAACAGTTCATTTTTTTTTAGTTTTTCCCGGGTAAAATTGTGGATTATTTTTCAATTTATTTCAAAACTCCTTTTACACCCTCCCGAATAAGAAAAATACACTTTTGATTTCCCAGTTTTTTTTGTGTTCATTTAAATCTGTTTTATTAATAATATTTATCAATTATATTTTATACAATATATAGATTATTATGTAATAACTATTATTATTATTATTATTATTATTATTATTATTATTATTATTATTATTATTATTATTATTATTATTATTATTATTTTTACAATGAAACTCTGTTAATAATTAAATTTATTAAATATTTTATAAATGTTTTGTGTGTAGATGTATGTGTAACTGTACTCCTATTTTATAATTTATTTTTAATTTTTTTTCTGTCTTAAAAAATAAATCTTAAAATTATTAAAAAATTTATAATTTTTCTCCAACACAGTTTTGTATTTTTCTTTTTTTTCAACTCAAAATCAAATATTTTGTTTTATTTTTATTGATTTAAATTTTCTTTTGCAAGTTAAAAAATAAATCAATAAAATTATCACATTTAATTATTTACAGAAAAATAAAATATATTTTTTTCATTTAATTTAAAATAATTTCCTTGTTTTTTTTCAGTTGTTTTAATATTAAAACTTTTTGTATTTTTATTATGTGTTTGTTTTTGTTTGTTTGTTTGTTTGTTTGAGGTAGTTTATTTTCCAAATTTTATACATTTTTCTTGGTTTAATGGTTTTTTCTTTAAATATTTGCATTTTTGTTCAAAATTTAAAATCTCAGAAACCTTATTTTTCCTTCGAACTGCAGTCAAAGTAGCAGACACTCAATATGGATGTTTTTACTTGAAACAAAGTTAAAATAAAAAAAATTAAAATTAATTAAAAATGTGACGAAATGTTATAAATGAACTTAAAAAAATAATAAAACTCAAACAGCTCTGTGTGGGATTCGAACCCATGGCCTGACGAAGTAACAAATGCTTACAACTTTGCAATCTCTTAAAATGATTCAGGTTCGATTCCTGCTGAGTACTTGCTTTTCAAAAATTTTCGACAAGTTAAAACATAATATATTTTGTTGCTTAAATTACAAAAAAAATTAGACTAAATGCTTGTTTGTAGAGTAAACTAGAAACTAGTATAAAATATATAATAAAAAAGTAATCTAATAGTCTTTAGACTAGATTATGATCAAGTCTTTAGACTAGATTATGATCAAGTCTTTAGACTAGATTATGATCAAGTCTTTAGACTAGATTATGATCAAGTCTTTAGACTAGATTATGATCAAGTCTTTAGACTAGATTATGATCAAGTCTTTAGACTAGATTATGATCAAGTCTTTAGACTAGATTATGATCAAGTCTTTAGACTAGATTATGATCAAGTCTTTAGACTAGATTAGATTATGATCAAGTCTTTAGACTAGATTATGATCAAGTCTTTAGACTAGATTATGATCAAGTCTTTAGACTAGATTATGATCAAGTCTTTAGACTAGATTATGATCAAGTCTTTAGACTAGATTATGATCAAGTCTTTAGACTAGATTATGATCAAGTCTTTAGACTAGATTATGATCAAGTCTTTAGACTAGATTATGATCAAGTCTTTAGACTAGATTATGATCAAGTCTTTAGACAAGATTATGATCAAGTCTTTAGACTAGATTATGATAAAGTCTTTAGACTAGATTATGATCAAGTCTTTAGACTAGATTATGATCAAGTCCTTATCTAGTCTCTAGACTAGATTTTGATCTTGTCTCTAGACTAGATTTTGATCTTGTCTCTAGACTAGATTTTGATCTTGTCTCTAGACTAGATTAGACTTAGTCTTTAGACTAGATTATAATCAAGTCTTTAGACTAGATTATGATCAAGTCTTTAGACTAGATTATAATCAAGTCTTTAGACCAGATTATGATTAAATCCTTACACTTGATTATGATTATAATCATGTCTCTAGACTATGATTATGATGTAGACTAGTTGTAATTATGATCTAATTTCTGTTCTATAACATAAAATGGTCTTAAGTCTATATCTTCTTCTGATCTTCTTTTAGTTTACTTTGACTTTCCTTCAATTTTGTTGTTTTTGTAAAATCTGATTCTTTTTTCAATTCATCAATTATATGTTTTTTTAATGTTGATATTTTTGGAGGGCAGATTATTTGTATTAAATAATTTATTTTCTTAATTGTTTTTTTTAATATTAATAATGTAAATTTTATTTTGTATATAAATAAATAAATAAATAAATTTTTGTTTCTTTTTGTAATGAAGCACATTAATGTAAAGCACATTTAAACATTTATAAATTTGTATTTTTAGTTTCGTCTTGTCTTATCGGTTGTTGATTTTATTGAAAACTTTTATTATTTGAAACACCCTGCATCGATCAAGTCCCATATTTTTTTTTTAATTTTAAAATGTTTTTGGTCAATTTTATAATTATTTTTGATAGAAATTCTTAATAATATTTTGTTTTTATATTCATAATTTAATTTTTTGTTTTAATTAATTCTTTTTTTAATTTTGTTTAAAAACTAAATTTTGTATTTAAATGTATTAAATATGTGAAAAATGGCTTTTGTTTGTTTTTTTTTCTTTAATAAATAATAATTTTCTTAATGTTCCCTTATTAATTAAGTTTTATTATTATATTTTTATAGTTTCTATAATTAGTCTTGTTTATTATTAAAATTTTTATTATTATTATTTTTTCTTGTTTAAAGGAGGGAATTTTGTATTAATTATTTTCAATTGTTTATTGATTTAACCTCACTTTTTCTGTTTTAAATTTTTAATATTTTGTTGTTCTCTTTTCGCATAAAATAAATCTCAAATTTTATAGGTTATGTTATTTGATTTAACTCTTGCCTAAAACAACTGTCCAATTTATAAGCTCAAATTTGTATCAGTTTAATTATTTTTATCTCTGCTTTTACTCAAATAAAATTTGAAAAAAAGTTTTCGATTCGTTGATGTTTTCATTTTGAATTTCGTTTCTAAAACTATGACAGTTGTAGCACCCTGTTGTTCTTTTAAGAGCTTCTCAGTGGTTCATTTAATTTGTATCTGGAATATCTTGATCTTGTTTTGTGTCATTTTTTATAATCTGAATCGGATTTTATTAAAGGCAGCGTTTGAGATTTTTTTCAAGTTTTCCTTACTCCCTTTTTTAACCTAAACTAATTTCTTTCCTTCTTAATTTTTATATATTTTTCTTTTTTATTATAAATTTATTTTATTTTTTAACATTTCAATATTTAAAATTTTGTACATTTTTTTAAGGAACTTGCGTGCTATTTTTGAAAATAAATATTTCAAAATTAAAAACATAAAATTGTTTTGAAAAAAGGAAATTCCAATAAAAAAATCGAATGCAAATTGAACTGAAAGAATCTACTTGTTACGAACTCTAGACAAGTTAAGACTAAACTTGTGATTATAAACTAGTTTTTAGTAGAGATTATAGTCAAGATAATAACATAGACCATAGTCGAGACTATAAACTAGTCTATAGTCGAGACTATAAACTTGTCTATAGTGAAGATTATAAACTTATCCATAATCGAGACTATAAACTTGTCTATAATCGAGACTATAAACTTGTCTATAGTCGAGACTATAAACTAGTCTATAGTCGAGACTATAAACTTGTCTATAGTCGAGACTATAAACTTGTCTATAGTCGAGACTATAAACTTGTCTATAGTCGAGACTATAAACTTGTCTATAGTCGAGACTATAAACTTGTCTATAGTCGAGACTATAAACTTGTCTATAGTCGAGACTATAAACTTGTCTATAGTCGAGACTATAAATTTGTCTATAGTCGAGACTATAAACTAGTCTATAGTGGAGACTATAAACTAGTCTATAGTCGAGACTATAAACTAGTCTATAGTCGAGACTATAAACTAGTTTTTAGTGGAGACTATAAACTAGTCTATAGTGGAGACTATAAACTAGTCTATAGTCGAGACTATAAACTAGTCTATAGTCGAGACTATAAACTAGTCTATAGTCGAGACTATAAACTAGTCTATAGTGGAGACTATAAACTAGTCTATAGTCGAGACTATAAACTAGTCTATAGTCGAGACTATAAACTAGTCTATAGTCGAGACTATAAACTAGTCTAAACTGGTCCATAGTCGAGATAATAAACTTGTCTATAATCCAGATTATTAACCAGCCAATAAGCGGGGTAATAAACTAGTCTGTTGTCGAGACAATAAACTATTTTATAGAGGAGACAATAAACTAAACTGGATCTTCGTTCCGGAACGACTCTAGTCATACTCGGCCAAAGATTGTCAACCCAATGACAGCTGTATCAATTGGAAGTTTTTTTTCACAAGAAAGAACTACCAGATACAACCGAACTGTTGCAACAACTGTAAACTAGTATACAATCGGGGCAATAAACTATTTTATAGTCGAACCATAAAAATCGAGACTACAAACTAGTCTAGACAATAAACAAGTCAATAGTCGAGGAAATAAATTCTCTATTAAGCAGACTATAAACTAGTCTATAGTTAAAACTACATGACATCACTCGAGTTAATAGGGAATAAACCTAAACAATATCTAGTCCAAAATCTAGATAATCTAGTCGAAAATCTAGTTCCCTCTCTCAAAACGTTTTTATGTTTTTATTTTGAAAATTCTAAATAAAATTCATTTAATTGAAATGTAATTTAATTTTGAAAAGAACACAAAATATAAGACCTAAATTTGTTATTAATACAGATTATATAATTGATAAAAATTTGAAATTCCTAATTTAAACAATTTTCTTAATTTGTTATTATAATTTTCAATTTCATTTTTTTGCAGCCATTTAAATATTCATAAAACATTTATATGAATAAAATTGTTAACAACTAAATTTGTTACAAAAACTAACCTAAAAACTAATTCGTTTTTCTTTTTAATATTATTATTATTATTATTATTATTTTTTATTTTGAAAATTTTTTTCATTAAGTTTATAACTTAATAAAGTTTTAAACTTGTTTATTACATAATTAATTGTGTTTTTAATTGTTAATTAAACAAATCATTCTTATTTGTTTTAAATCATTTTTAAAGTTTAAATTTTAATTCTTATTTTTATATAAAATTCAAATTCAAATTTTTAAAATTTTTTCTTGCCAAAAAGGTACTTAATTTTTTCAAATTTAAATTTTGCAAGTCTAAATAAAGGTTTTCCTTTCTTCTTCTTTTGAAAAAATTTTAATAAAAAAAATTTAATTAGAAAAATAATTTTAGTTAAATATTTTATTTTAAATAATATTTAATGAACACAATAAGTTGCAGCAAAATAAGATTCTTTTTGAATAAATAATTTAATAATTTTAGAAAAAAATTATTATGGAATATTTTTTATAACAAATTATATTTTTAATAAAAATTTTTAAAAATTAATTAAATTTTTAATAAAAATTTTTTAATATCAATTAACAAAATTATTTTAAATTTAAAACTTAAAAAAAATAATTAAATATTATAAAAGAACATAATTAATTTTAGATTAATTGTTGTTGAGTTAAATAAAATTTTGATTTCAATTAAAAAAGAAATTAATTTTATAATTTATATTTAATTTTATAAAATATTTATTTAATACCAGGAATTCTTGTTTGAAATATTGGAACTTTCTTGTTTAAAAAAATTGAAATCTGGTTAGGGAAACGTTCACATTCGGCCATGTCCTAATCAGCGTTACAAGACTTACTTTCATTTCAAATTCCATTGAAATGTTTTATTAGCTTAAAACCCCATTACAGGAGGTACATTTGTATTGTGATATAATGGACTCAAATTTCATCAAGATATCTTAAAAATGGCGATCTGAATTTGGTCTCAACGTTTATATATACCAACCGCCCAAAAGGCCGGATATTAAAATCACTTACTGATTCCATTTAAATAAAAAATAAGGTGGCATTACGATTTTCTCTTCCCCAACCACATATAGTGGTGTAGGGAATGTAACAATAGTAACGGTAAATTTCGTTTTGTCCAGAACAAATTTCGCCATTTCAGAACAAATGAATTTTCAATGTTTCGATTGAAGTATTTGTGGCATTTCTGTGAATGTCGTTCAAAGCTGCTGTATATGAATCCTAATCAGAGGGATCATGTACATACCCATGTAGGCTCTGTCCATATATATAAAAAAAACTTTTCTAATATGCCTCGATTGAAAAAAAATCTACAGATCGTTGACATTGGTGACAATTAAGAGAATCCAAAATAAGTTTTTTGTTGGTAAAGATAGCAAACGTAAGTTTATCTTTGAGACACGCGGAATGGGACAATGGACTCTAATAAATTCGAACAATTCAGACACAAGGAAGTATAATTTCAATACCCAGAAAAAGAGTCTAATTTCTATGAAGAAAAAATAAAAAAGAACAAGAAAATGACTCAAATTGGAACTCCCTTTCGGAACGATCACAGACGGTCTCGGTCTAAGATTGCCAATCATTTTTCAAACGGCACTGCGATGGTGAAAATATACGGTGTTTCAATTTTTTGTTTAATTCTCCAAGTTTTTGTTATAACTGTTTCGCTGTTGTGGAGTTACTTTCCTGAAAAATAATTTTGGAACTGGAGGAATTGTGAGTCTTAACCACAGGTCAATGGGACTCAAGTTTCTAGGCCTACGGGGACAATTAAATAAATGCAATGTATTATAAGGGCGGGAACGCAATGTATTAAATGCCTGTGAACAATTCGTTCTTGGTAGCTGTTAAAAATACTGCAGTATCTTCCTAGTATGCCTGGGTTGCCTCTCACTATCTGAGCTCTAGCACATGTAGACATTAATTACTTTAGTGACTGACATTTAGTGCAATTGTATCTGTGTATCTATTACCGACAAACTATTCGTAATAGATGCCGACAAGTTTTGGAGACAATAATATAAAATCGAAACTCCTAATGAATGTGTCGAGGAGCAGGAGGATTATCCCATAATAGTTATTAGTTTAGATGAGTTGGCGGATGACATGTCACACGGAACCTCGATTCCTCATGCAACTATTCAATATTTATCATCTTAACACATCCAGTTGTAATTCTCAGTGGATTCTTTAGGATCGTCTACAAAACTCATCATGGTGGACGCATACTGTAAAAGAGAGCGACCGATATCCCTCTATGTCGTTCATCCATGCCCCAAGAGGTGTCAGCTAATGCTTTTGGGACTTCAGTTCTGGCTTTCACTTTTTGCTTTATGTGGGTGAAGCGAAGTGAAGGGGGTTGTCAATTCTCTAAATTGTTATTGTTGCTGTAACAATTCAGCTGTATCTGATTGTTTTTTCTTGGCGGAAAAAACTTCAAAGCGACGTTGGTTTGATAATTTTTGGGCGAGTTTGACTCGAGTTGTTCTGGAAGAAAGATCCAAATGTTGTGGAAAGTGTTGAAACTTTAAGTCTACAAGTGCTAATTTAAAGGAGAAGTAAAAAATGTGATAAGTCCAGCAAATCACAAATTCAACTTGATAACTTTAAAATTTGTGGAGAGATGTTATAAAACCTGCTTTTGAGCTGATTGAATATCGTTCAGAATTTTTCAAATATTCGCAATTTCGATGGATTTTTATCATAACTTTTGGAGTTTTTAGTTTGAATAGTTGATTTCATGTTCATTCAACATATCGCTCATTTGCTGCTACATCGTCATAACTCATAATTCGCAAATTTTGACTTCACATCAGTAGTGTATTGTAAATAATGTATTTTATTCTACATTATATTATTTCATACAAAAATATTATATATAATTTATTGATTTTAGCCAGAAGCATTTTAGCATTATTTCGGTCGCACTTCTGTAGATGCAGATTCTTTGTAAGTGTTTAAAAAGTAACCAAATATAAAGTTTTAAAAATATGTCTGCTGAAAAATGTGATTTTTTGAGTTATGACACTACCTTGTAGCAAATGAGCGACATAAAGTCAGGTTTTTTTGTGGGTCGATTACGTATGGCAACCGAACTTCAGTTGAGTTTGTCAGTTGCCAAAATTATATTATAGATGGCAACTGACAACTAAAGTTGTCAATTTCTTGTATATTTTACGCACTTGTTTTCAAAACGTAGAATTTTTTATTATTTTTAGAATTATGAATTCCAATTATAAGATACAAAATTATTAAAGATACAAAATTAAAATAATTTGAGGCCCTTTTTTGAACAAATATAAATAAATGTCAGAGATTTTCTTTAGGTGCCATAACGTTTATGTTTGTTTTTCCGTAGAAAATAGTTTTCAATTTTAATTGTTCCTTCCACTTATACTTTAGTACAACTGACATTGTAGGCTGACCAATCCCCAAATGAAAACCATTGACGTGGGTTTTTTGAAGTTCGCTTGTCATACGTAATCGATTCATTACTTTTCAGACTTGAAAGTTTTAGGCAGAAATCGCCTCCGACAAATCAAAAATTTTTATTTAAAATTTAATTTAACAAACATTATGGAAATAACTAAATTATATTGCAAATAATTAAAAATTATAAAAAACTGCTGTTAAAAAAATGAGATTTCTAAATCAACGAACAGAATTAATCGCTTCAAAAGTTAACAGAAATTTAGAAAAAAAATAATTTTTTGCATAAAAATTTTATAAAACTAAAGAAAAAAATGCAAATACCCAAAAAACATGTTAAATTAAAAAAAATAAAAAAATAATAAAAAAAATAAAAAATTAAAAAATAAAAAAAATTAAAAAATAATAAAATTATAAAACATTTCCATTTAGTTCTTTTTTTCTTTGATATTTATGTATTAAACATTGTTTGTTGTTTGTAGTTTATTTAGAAAAAATATATATATTTATAGATTTTTTTAATAAAAGTGTATGTAATTTAGTTTCTTTCAATAGTTAAACAAAACTTAAAAATTAAGCATAAAAATATATATAAAGAAATAAAATATGTTTAACTTAAAATAGAAAAAAAATTAAAAAATATATCACCTTGTAAAAAAAATATAAAATATTTCATAAAAGTTTTTAGATTTTTGTTTTTGTATTTTTTTTTTCATTCACTTGCAAATTTCATATTAAAACATAAAGATAAAATTTAAAAATTTTATAAACATAGTTTTTGTTATAGATAATAAGTTTATAAATGAATTAATATTTATATGTATATAATGTTATATATATGTAATTATTTTTTAACATATTTATAGAATATATATATATAATATAATTTGTTTTAATAATTAATTAATTATTATACATTATTTTTATATAATTTATTAAAAAATAAAACATTTAGTGCGTTAAAAGTTCTGTTGCTTAATTTTTATATATAAAAAAAGTTCGTTCTGTTTATTATTATTTTTTTTTTTCTTGTTTTGAAAACTTGTTTTCACAAAACAAAATCGTATTTTAGTTTCTTAAAAAACAAAATCGTATTTTAGTTTCTTAAAAATTATGTTGTCTCAAAAAAAGAATTAGAAAAATAAAACTTAACCGTAACAAACAAATGCTTAATAAAATCAATGTAACATAATAATTAAACAGAAAACTAAAACAGTAATTATTTAAAAAAAAAGTTATTTAAAGTATTATTTTTTTCAACTTTATAATAAAAACAGGTAAAACTGGTAGCATTTTACAAAAATTGTTTAAATTATATTTTTTATGTTTTATATTTTTAAAAAATATTATTATTTTGCCTCTTTTGTTGCCGTAAATTATTCATCTTTGTTTAGTTTTTTTCTTTTAAGTTTTATATTATTTTGTTTGTTTAGTTTCGTTATTAAAATTTATTAATTTTTATTATATTTTTTCCAAATATTTAGGTATTTCTGAGTTCCTCTAAACCACCACTTGATTGACCATTTTTAACATTTTCCAAAATTTTATTAACAAATTCGGTGCTACTGCCAGCAATAGCTAAACCTCCTGAAAAGGGGAAAAAGAATAAATTTTTAGTAGAATAAAATAAAAAGTTTATTTAAAAAATATTCAGACTAAAGACTAGTTTATTGGCTAATTATCCAGTCAATGGACTAGTTTATTGGCCAGTCAATAGACTAGTTTATTGTCCAGTCAATAGACTAGTTTATTGCCCAGTCAATACACTAGTTTATTGCCCAGTCAATAGACTAGTTTATTGCCCAGTCAATAGACTAGTTTATTGCCCAGTCAATAGACTAGTTTATTGCCCAGTCAATAGACTAGTTTATTGCCCAGTCAATAGACTAGTTTATTGCCCAGTCAATAGACTAGTTTATTGCCCAGTCAATAGACTAGTTTATTGCCCAGTCAATAGACTAGTTTATTGCCCAGTCAATAGACTAGTTTATTGCCCAGTCAATAGACTAGTTTATTGCCCAGTCAATAGACTAGTTTATTGCCCAGTCAATAGACTAGTTTATTGCCCAGTCAATAGACTAGTTTATTGCCCAGTCAATAGACTAGTTTATTGCCCAGTCAATAGACTAGTTTATTGCCCAGTCAATAGACTAGTTTATTGCCCAGTCAATAGACTAGTTTATTGTCCAGTCAATAGACTAGTTTATTGTCCAGTCAATAGACTAGTTTATTGCCCAGTCTATAGTCGAAACTATGGACTAAGGAGTGAGATCGAAATATTCGTAACACACGTTTTCCATTTAAACTTTTAGTCCATATAATATTTTATATTTTTCCTGATCAAGTTAACTTCGTAATTTATGTCAGTTATTTTGTTTAATGTCAAATAAATTAATATATTGTTAATCTGTTTTGAGTGACCAGCAAAAAGTTGACCAAGCATTTAAAGGTCTGCTAATAAAACAATGTTATCAAGCAGCAACAGAAAAAAATTTTCCCAATTGATAGAAAAATCTGGTTCAGGTAGATGGAATGGTTTTTTCAATCTCACTCCTTAGCCCAAACTAAAGAGTTTACTATGGACTAAAGAGTTTACAAGTTTCAAAGTTTTTCTACTTTTGTTAATAATAATAAAAAGTTCGTATCTATAGCGTTCGTACCTATAGCATGTTTATAAATTCTTTCAATTTGTTGTTCAACATCATCAGAATTTTCACCAACATTTTGTTTACGATATTTCAAAATTAAATTCTGTTTAATATCGGTTATAGCATTCAATAAACGTTCTGTAATAGAAAAAAACATAAAAAATTAGTTAATTAATTCTCTCATTGGAAAACACCAGAAGACAAAACAGTATTCAACTTACTGTGTTCAATTTCTAAACCATATAATTTAATTTTGTTGGCCTCGTGTTGTGCTTTCTTTTTCAAACGACAGGCTCTTGAGGCTAATTTATTTTTCTCTTTACGTGACTTGGGTCTTACATTAAAGGGCAGTTCGGAGACAGGAGTCATATCGTTAATAGTGCGGCTTAAACGATCCAATTCTTTACCAATATTATGTAATTTACGAGGATTTGGTGTCAAATCATTGCCATCACCTTTGCGTGCCTTACCACTGTGCTGTTGTTTGAAAAAGGGGAGAGAAGAGAAGAAAGAAAAAACAATTTAGTAAAATAATATTGTTCGCTTTAGCTAAATATGAATCACCTTATACACCTTTATGCCTCTTACAGAACAGTTAGGACTAAATACCGGATCGGTGACCTCATTCAAAACATGAGGATCTTCGGCTTTCGATTGAAAAACTAAACGTTTGCCTTTGGGACCTTTGGCCTGAACATTGTATTGCCAAAAGAAACGTTCTTTGCCTTTCGATGAAGATAATTGTTGATTACCGCTGCTACTAATCGAATTTGAACGTCCATGTAAAGTAGAATTATCATCCTCATTATCTGAACCATTTTCGGATGATAAATCATCATAATGATCACTATTATAATCGGTGGAGATGTCATCATCATCATCTTGTGAATAATCATGACCATCTGGTGATAAAACACTGCCTGTACTTAAAGAGGAGAAGGACTCGGCTTCGGCCAAGGAACTGGTTGAAAGTAAATGCTGTCTTGGTTCACGGCGCATCCAAATATCGACCGGACCCAAATATGTTGGAGCCGAAGAGGATAAACGTGATATTGTATTGCCTTCTTGATTTTGATATTGGAATTGCTTACGAGCACTATTCAAACTTATCACAGGTGCAACAGTTGAGGAACCAGAACTTATAGTGGCACCATTTGTACTACCAAAACCACTGCTGGGACTTAAAGCATGACCCGACATTAAAAGACCATGACCAGCTGGTACTGAATGACCCAATAGGGATGATGAATTGTTGCGATCGGGTGATATGGAGAAATCCTTCTTTAACAATTCTTGCATATTACGAGATTTAACTTGACTCTGTTGATATTGTGAACGATTGGCATGAGGTGGTGGTGGTGTTATGGAATTCATTTGTAATGGAGAATGAGAAGGCTGTAAAAAAGAAAAGTGGAAAGTTTATAAAATTATTCAATTTTATAAAAATGGAATTTTATACTTACTAAACTACCGGGTGAGAATGTGGTATTATGTTGCTGTTGTTGCATTTGTTGTTTATTTGGTGTACTATGATAAATATCATATGGACTAGAGGAACTTTGATGTACATGCAATGAATTGGTATTATTTGTATTAACACCACTGCTGCCACTATTATTATTATTATTATTATTACCCTCTCCATTACCATTACCCGAGGCATTAGAGTTTTGTTGCATATTTTGTAATTGCGAAAATTGTTGTATATTATGTTGTTCTTGTTGCTGTTGTTGCAATAGTTCCATAGGTGGTCCCATACCAGGTGAAGGTGTACCAGGTGATAATAAATGAAATGAATGTCCATTATCATCATGAGAACCTGAAGAGGGTAGAAAATCATCCAAATTGCCAATATCTTCCAGATGTCCTATAGTACCATCAAAATCACCAAAACCCGAATTATTTCCATCATGTTTATCCAATTGAAAGATATAGTTTTCATCTATGGAAAAAGGTTCGTTTTTGGTGGAAATCGCTATATTTATATCACTCCACATGGAATTGGCCACAACATTGGGGTCGTAGAGCAAAGAGGAGGAATCATCGTTATGGGCATTGGAATTTTGAAATGTAACCACACCTGTGATATCTGTCGAAGAGGAAATATTTAAATTATGGGAGTTACTATTATTGCTGTTGGCACTGCCTCCGCCGCCGCTACCACCAGCAGCAGCTGAGCCATTATTACTAGTACCCGTATTATGATTATGACTGAGAGGCGATGATGGGTCATTGCTGTAGAAGGGTGATGTTAGGGAATTTGAAGAATTTTGTCCAGAATTAAGACTGTGGGAAGCAGCACTTAAACTGACATCTTGTAGCAATGTAGAGGGTAGAGAAACATCTAAAGCATCCAAAGCATAATCAGAATAATCAGACAAAGATGTAGACAACAAACCATTTGAATGTTGTTGATTTTGTTGCTGTTGCTGCTGCTGCTGTTGTTGTAAATTATTGGAAGAAGACATCATTGTGTTTATGTGTTGTTGTTGCTGAAGATTCTCCTGTTGTTGTTGTTGTTGCTGTTGATGTTGCAATATATGACTTAGGAATGGACTATTTGTAGGATGATGTTGGGCCTCGTCTTGATAGGGATTATGACTTTGATTTGGATTATTACTACGTGGTATTGTTATAGCATTTGTTAGCATAACATTACTACCTGTAGTGTTACTATTATTATTATTATTGTTGTTGTTATTATTATTATTACCGCTACTTGTGGGTGTAAATAGGGAATTTGTACCAATACCTCCGCCACTACTTGTATTTGTAAATGTTGCAAATAATGTAGCTGAACTGGTGGTTAAACCCAACGAATACAAATCGTATTTCAATGGATTACTGCTATTTGGAAGAGGTGTCGAATAATTCAGTCGACATGGGAAATAATTGATTTTCTGTCATTGTATTTTTAGTTTAGTTTTTTTTTATTTTTTAAAAAGAGTTTTCACTTAAGAGAACTCTTTTTTTTATTTGAAGCTTTAAAGTAATGAAAAGCTGTGGATCTTGTTGCTTTTTTGGTTTTGCTAATAACAAGCCCACCCCAATTTTCATGGGGCTTGACCTCTTAGGAGTCTTTAAACCAGTTAAGCTGTCTTCTTTTTTGCTGTTTTGAAGAATTTCTGAAAAGAAGATAGAAAAGGAAATTTATTAGTAAAAGAAATTTTTTAATTGGTTTTTTAAATTAAGGACTTTAGGAGTTTAAAGAGTCTGTAGTCGAGACTATAGTTTAGTCTACTTTAGTCTGGACTATAGTTAAGTCTACTATAGTCTGGACTATAGTTTAGTCACTATAGTCTGGACTATAGTAAGTCTACTATAGTCTGGACTATAGTTTAGTCTACTATAGTCTGGACTATAGTTTAGTCTACTATAGTTGGACAATGTTTGTCACTATAGTCTGGACTTAGTTTAGTCTACTATAGTCTGGACTATAGTTTAGTCTACTATAGTCTGGACTATAGTTTAGTCTACTATAGTCTGGACTATAGTTTAGTCTACTATAGTCTGGACTATAGTTAGTCTACTATAGTCTGGACTATAGTTTAGTCTACTATAGTCTGGACTATTAGTTTAGTCTACTATAGTCTGGACTATAGTTTAGTCTACTATAGTCTGGACTATAGTTTAGTCTACTATAGTCCTGGACTATAGTTTAGTCTACTATAGTCTGGACTATAGTTTAGTCTACTATAGTCTGGACTATAGTTTAGTCTACTATAGTCTGGACTATAGTTTAGTCTACTATAGTCTGGACTATAGTTTAGTCTACTATAGTCTGGACTATAGTTAAGTCTACTATAGTCTGGACTATAGTTAAGTCTACTATAGTCTGGACTATAGTTAAGTCTACTAATAGTCTGGACATAGTTAAGTCTACTATAGTCTGGACTATAGTTTAGTCCATATCATGGAATATAGTTAGTGTATAGTAAGAACTATATTTTAGTTTTAGGCTGGATTATAGTTTTGTCCATAGCTACATCTATAGTTAAGTCTGGTCTATAACTTAAACTATGATCTAAACAATAGTTTTAATCCATTGTGTGTATTAAAGTTTAGTCTATGGTTTGGATTATGATATGAATAATATTTAAGTCTATAGTCCTGATAAGACCATTTTTTCTGGACTATAGTTTTGTTTATTGTCAGTTTATAGTACATATTCTGGACTACAGTTTTGTCTACAGTTTACACTACGGTTTAATCTATGACCTGTTCTATAGTTTAATCCGTAGGCTGGATTATAATTTTGTCAGCAAACTATGAACTCAACTATTCGTCGATCTTTCGATCAGACTCCTTTCAAGATTTAATCTTTACTTAAACTAGACTAAATTTATTTATGAATGACACAATATCAATATCAATTAATGACGTCTTAAATTCTAATCCAAATAAAATTCTCAGCTGTTTTAAATGTTGCAAACTGGTTGAGATATTTTCATTATGAATAAGTCTTATTTTAATAATTCTTTTTAATTAATTCATAAAATAATTAAAATAAAATAAAACAATAATCTTATAGCAGAAATGCCCAGAAAATGGTCTAAATAGAAATCAGAACATGAAATGTTTAATCAATGTTCTTTAGATTAAAACGAAATTTAAACTTTAATTTAAATTCTAAAACGTATTTTAACTAAAATGTTTCGAAAATTCTTAGTTTTGTAAATAAATAAATATAATTTTAAATAATTTTCAACAAAAAACTTCTCAAAACACTTAAAAACGTGTTCCAACTCGTGCCACACTTGAGTTAAAAAAAAATAATGCAAATTTTTATAAAATTTATATCTGTAAAAAAAAAAATAAATAAACAATTTGGGTGGCGCGGGAAATGACAAAAATCTGAAAACAGAATCTTGGAATATGCAAAATAGCAAAACAATTTAGAAAAAGACTGATATCGTTAAAAACAACTATTTGACAGACAAGTAGCACTCAATAACAAAAAAAAAAGCTTTTTTAAACAACAAAAAACACTCATACCACCCAGCTATATAGTTATCAGGGATCAGGCATGGGAATTCTATAAACTAGATTAGATAGGAAAGACTAGAATACTGCCATAACTATAGACAGGACGATAGTTAAATATTGGATACACTTGGAAAAGCTTTGGAGAGTATAATATCCAATAGACTACTTCTAGCAGTGGAAAGATCCAAGGGAATGGTTAAATATGCTACAAGAGAGATTGAATCTAAATGGATATATAATAACGCAGAATATTAAAAACGCATTTAATACAGCAGGATGGAGATATATTAAATTTGATCTAGGGAATCTGAAAGTTTTGAATTATTTGAGGTGGATCATAACTTCACAGATAGAACATTGTTGTAGTACAATACAGTTTTTTTGCGGTAGTACCTCGTGGATCGGTTCTAGGACCACTAATTAATTGCATATGCCCGTGAATCTAGTATAGATGATTTCACAGATATTAGAACAAAATGGAAATGAACGCAAATGATATTATTAGGATCTTTTAAAAATTTGCCGAATAAAGTAGAACTCGAATAGGCTGTTAATTAAACAGAGACAGTATTAATTAGCAATCGAAGGAAAAGGGACATAATTATTGGAAGAGTGAACATTCAGACAAGTAGTATAGTCTGGACTACAGTTCAGTCTATAGTCTGGACTACAGTTCAGTCTATAGTCTGGACTACAGTTCAGTCTATAGTCTGGACTACAGTTCAGTCTATAGTCTGGACTACAGTTCAGTCTATAGTCTGGACTACAGTTCAGTCTATAGTCTGGACTACAGTTCAGTCTATAGTCTGGACTACAGTTCAGTCTATAGTCTGGACTACAGTTCAGTCTATAGTCTGGACTACAGTTCAGTCTATAGTCTGGACTACAGTTCAGTCTATAGTCTGTAGTCTGGACTACAGTTCAGTCTATAGTCAGGACTAAAGTTTAGCCTTTAGCATGGAGTACAGTTTAGTCTATAGACTCAGCTATAATTTAGTCTATATTCTGAACTACAGTCCAGTCTATGGACTGGACTTTAGCATATAGGCTGAATAATAGTTTGCTCTATAGTTAGGACTATAGTTTAGTCTATTGCATGGGCTATAGCTTAGTCTATAGTATGTATAATTTATAGTGTGGACTGTTGCGTAGTCCATAGGGAAGACTTTATTTTGATCTGTAGTCCGGGAAATAGTTTAATGTATAGTGTGGGTTTAGTTTAGTCTATGGTCTGAACTATTGTTCAGATTACAGTTTTGACTATAGTAGTGGTCATTCCCAGCCCCGTTAGCATCTCACTTTCTATCTGTTTGTAAAATTATTCGAAACAAATGACACTCAGATTCTTATCAGACGTGTGATGTGTTGATGTGTTAAACAATAAACACACACATATACAAACAAACAAACACAAAGTATTAATTTACACATTTTGCTCATAATATTTGCAAACAATTTGTAAATTAAAAGATTTACAAAATTTCTTGTTGTTGTTGCATTTAAATGTATTAACAAATTGTGCAAATAAAATATTGTTGTTTTATTTTATTTAATAAATTTTAATGAGTTTTAACAGATAAAGAAAAGTTATATAAAAAAACAAAATTATTAATTTTTATTATTTGTTTACATGAGTAACAACTACAACAACAAAATATAAAATTATTGTGAAATAAATATTTAATAATTTTTATTTTAATTGTTCATTAAAGCGATTTTCACAGGAATTTCAAATATTTCTTTTCTGTGGAATTTAAAACGTTTGAGGAAATTTATTTAGAAAAAATCGAAAGCTTCAAAAGTTTTTATATAAATTTTTAAATCGAAGCTTTTTATAACATCAAACTTTAAGTTTTGAACAAGAAACTTTAAACTTTAGAATTTAGATTATTTCTTCTCCTTTAAACTTTTATTATCTCAAGCTTTTTTTTTTTGAAATTCGTTATTTGTCAAAAGCTTTTTCTTGGAAAATTAAATCGTTTAAGGAAATTTATATAGAAAAATTATGAAAACAAAAATAAATAGATTTCTTTAAAAAATTGAAAGCTTTTAAGCTTTTTACATAAATTTGTAAACCTAAAGCTTTCTGTGACATCAAGCTTATAATTTCAATAAAAAAGATTCATTTATAGAATCTTAAGATAATTTCCTTTTCTTTAAACTTGTTATTATCGCAAGCTTTTCTTCAATATTCAATATTTGTTAAAAGCTTTTTCTTAAAATGGGGCGTTAAAACATGATTTTTTTTTACATTTTAATCATTTTATAGTTAAATTAGCAGAATTTGCTCTCAAAAAAATTGTACACAAAAGATGTCTGTGCCTGTCACTTGTTGAAGTCTTCTCTTCTTCTGCTTCTGCTGCTGCTTTTAATAATAAATAAAAAAATTAAATAAATTGCATTTGTAAATATTTGCGCGGGCTTTTTTGATTGAAGTGTACTTTTTTTAGTGGACTTTGAACGTCTCGTTTTTTTTTTTTTTTTTTTTTTTTTTTTTTTTTTTTTGTTCTTTATTTATTAAGAATTAAAAAAATCTCAAAAAAAAAAGAGTTAAAAAATATATATTTTTTATATATAAAAAAATTTATAAAATTTATTTATTTAAAATTAACGGAAAAATTGTTACTTTTATAGCTCCGAATAGGGGGGTTGGGGGAGACTACAAACAATTGCATTCAATTGCAATTGTTTATTAATTAAATACTTAACTTTTTAAGGTAACAAGCTGCTAAAAAAACGCTAAAAGTCACATTTTTCTTGTTTTGTTTTTTATTTATTCTTGTAAAAAATTATTAAGTTTTTTTTAATAAAAATTAACTTAAATGTAAAATTTTTTTATGGTAATTTTATGATTATTAATTGTTGTAGCGAAAGACCGTTAAATTCTATTGACAAGACTTACAGTGGGAGCAAAAGAAATGGTACATAATAAAATTTCAACTAAAAACTGTGTGGATTTTAATACAGACTGACTGCAATTTCGAGTTTAGTACTGTCCGGACTACAGTTAAGTCTATAGTTTGCATTATGGTTCAGTCTATTGTCACAAAAATAATACGAAATATAGACTTAAGTTTAGTTTATAGTCTGTACTGTAAAATAGACTACAGTCCGCACTAAAGTTTAAATTTGGCTTTAGTTTAGTATATAGTTTAAACTCAAGTTAAGTTATAGTTTAGACCAATGTATACAATAACTAATGTCACGAGAGATTAACTTTCCAACACAATTAGTCGCAAGTTAGCTTTAAATATAGCTTTTGTTATTGTATGTCTATAGCTTATAATTCAGTTCATAGTTTAGGCTTAAGTTCAGTCCATATTCCCTACTATAGTTTAGTCTATAGTCTGGAATATAATTTTATTTTTTAGTTTATAGTTTGAAATGTAGCTAAGTCAATAGCATGGACTTTAGTTTATTCTATAGTCTGGATTAGAGTTTAGTTTAGTCTACAGTCTGGACAGTCTATATACTCGTCTATAATTAAGTCTATAGTCCCAACAATACTTTAGTCTATAATTTGCACTCAAGTCTGAATTAAAGTATATTCTATAGTCTGGACTATCGTTAAATCTAAAATCTAAACTATATATTAAACTATAATCTGGACTATAGTTAAGTCTAT
Organism: Cochliomyia hominivorax; assembly: GCA_004302925.2. Lineage (NCBI taxonomy): Eukaryota > Metazoa > Arthropoda > Insecta > Diptera > Calliphoridae > Cochliomyia > Cochliomyia hominivorax. Next base: position 36,318,765 of record PYHX02000467.1, on the reverse strand, counting down.
TGTCTGGATTATATATCAGTCTATAATCAGGATTATTATCTATAAACTGAACTTCAGTTTAGTCTATATTTCAGTCTATATGTCTAAATAACTTTTTTTCTGTAGTCTTGAGTACAGTTTAATTTTTACTTCAATTTATTCGATGTAAAGATTATAGTTTAGCCCATAGACTTTAGACAGTTTAGTCTATAGTCATGTCTGTAGCTTATCTTATGGTCTTGACTATAGTTCATATAGTCTATTCTATAGTTTAGCGCTATAATTTGGACTAAAGTTTAGTTTATAATATGGACTGTGGCATAGTCTATAGCCTAGACTATATAGTCGATAGTATAGTCTAAAGTTTAGTATTTTAACTGATTAAATAAAGCGTCCTTCTCTACGACTTTCAATATATTAAAATTTTACCTCCAGTTAATAGTCTATTCATTGATCCACTGTTTTACAGTTATCTTGACCATAAATATGCAAAGTTGTTTACCTTGTACTTTAAGTGCAAAAATAACATATGTCTAGTTTATTGAAAATCCATAATAATTTAACAAGTTTAACAAAATTTCAAAATTTTTTAAAGGTGCGGACTCTAATTCTAAATAAAATATTTAATATTTTAGAAAAATGTGTTTTTTTTGCAACAATAATTGTTATTATAGATTTAAAAGAAATGTTATTGTTTTATTACTTTTTGCTGAAGATAAGAAAAAAAGTACAAAATATTAACAATAAAACAACAATTTATTAATAAAAAATAAAAAAACAAAAAACAAAAAAGATTTTATTAAAGAAAAAAATTTATGATGTTTCTTTTTCTAAAAATATTTTGGAAAAATATGCACTTGTTGAATATTAAACAAAATAGAAATATCATGACTATGTAACACCCTACACCACAATGTTGGTTACAAATGATAGTTGGGTAAAAATAATGAACCACCCTCGTTTAATTTTATGTTTTGGTTTATTCTTATGTGTGAAATTTAGGAATTTTAAAAGAATTTTTCTGACGAGTTATATGGAACGTAGAAGAAATCATAGACCGACCCTCGAATAATTTTGTACATCCATTTTTTGTTTATATTTATCTCAATCTGACGAATTATTATTACAATACCAGCATATATGAAAGATTTATACCCTTTAAAGTGACAATTGAAAGGGAGGTTGTATGGGACCCATGAGAAGCAATGCACCGACTCTCGCATAATTTAGCATTTAGCACATCATAAGCCTTATTTCTGTCGAATTTCATTAAAATCGCTTTGTATTTAGGACTTTTATGAGCTTGAAACCTCATTATAGGAGGACATTTGTATGGGAGATACCTGAAATATTGAACCGAACATGGCCAATAGTCTTTGGCTTTGGTACGAAATAATAATACGTATTCAATTTCATCAAAAAATCTCAAAAATTGCGACCTGTAGAGTGTTTAGAAAGTTTACAAGGACAGCGAACGCATGGATATCGTTAAATCGACTAAGAAAGTGATTCTAAGACGAACGGTATACTTAAAGATGGGTGTAATACATTTTTTCTGTAGGTTACAAACATTATGCTATATTCGGCTATGTCGAATCTACAATATCCTCTATCAAATGCGAGTGAAGTAAATACTTCATGTTAATAAAAGTCATAATTTTTTTTAATTTTTTGGCTAAAACATTTTTTCAAACTGAACCGATTTTGATCATTTTGGAATGGTAATGAAGCAAATATAACTTTATATTATAGCAAAATTTCATTCTAATTTGTCGATTTTACGAAAGTTCTTCTTTAGAGGTTATGTCAGATATTGGTTTATATCTTTCAATTTTAAATAGGAAACTTCTCAGGACTATAAAAAATACTCAGGCCAAATTTCATTATGCTCTGTCAGTTATTGTTAATGTGAACGTGCCAACAGCAGAGAGACAGACAGACGTGAATAGCCGTTATGGATTCTGAAATGATTACTTCTCAGCGTTACTCATGGAATGACAAAGTCAATATACTCTCTTTAGAACTTGTGGTGGTGTAGGGTATACGAAAAACTCACTCGTGTATAACCAAACTTTTTAGGGCATTTTGAGATTTTATTATTATTGACAAGTTCACACACACCAAAAAAAAATGAATAAATATTTCTTTGTTATCATTTCGATGTGTATTTTTTCCTATAAATTATTTTTCAAAAAGTTTTTATAATTTCTGATTCTTTTATTTTTATTTATTTTAATAATCTGCGTTATAAATTTGTTGCGTCTTTTATTATGATAACTTTACTTTTTATACCCTACACCACCACACTTGTGATGGTGCAGAGGGTATATGAACTTTGTCATTCCTTGTGAAACGCTAAGAAGGAATTATCTCTTCTCTCTTTTTTATTTAAAAGCAGCGAAATTTATTTAGTATATTAAAAGATATAGACCGATATCAGAGACAACCTCTAAGTTGGCAGCAAAAACTTTTGTAAAATTGTCTAATATAAATATAAGTTTAAGTTATATGTGCATTATTACCATTCTAAAAATTGTTCAAATCGGTTCAGATCACAAACAAGTTATATAGTCAAACATATAATCAATTTTAAGACTCATTAAATGTTTCTGCATACAATTTAATAAAAAATATAAAAATTATATACGTTTGAGATTGTATGTTTGAGTGTGTATCTTCGAAACATAACGCATTTACTTCACATACATGTGTAGGGTATTAAAGATTCGTCATAGCCGATTATAATATTCTTATTTGTTTTTCTCTTTCTCATTTGTTTTTGTTAACTAAATTTGTTTATAAAATTTAAAAACACTTTATTTTATTTGTTGTTGTTATTTTTTAGGTTAAAATTATTCAGATTTTGGCGAAAAAAAGTAACAAATAAATACATTTTGAAAAGCGTGACAAAACAAAATAAATAAAAAATATATTTAATAAATAAAATAATAATAAATGAGATTAAGATCTAGATCTACAGGTCGCAAAAATTAATTAAAAATTAAAATTTAATAAAAAAATATTTAAATAAAAAATTTTAAAATTTAATTCTAAAAAATAACTAATAAAAATCTGTTCCATAAAACATCACAAGTTTCATCAAAATCTAATTCTTTTTAACGGAATTATAGCAGATTTACTGAACTATAAAACAAACTTTGAACTCCAGTTGACAGACTAGACTATAGTTCACTCTTAAGACTAAAATATGTACTATAGAGTTGATTCTATTTTATATAGATTATAGTCTAGTCTTTCTACGGACTGTAGTTCATTTTAAAGATAACGTTCTGGTACATTCTATAGAGTACAGTGTAATTTATTTAAGTCTATAATAAATATTTATAGTCTATAAAATATCTAGTCTATTGTGTAGTTAATAAACTATATTCAGAACAAAGTAATTTAACGACTAAAGTATTATATATGTTCATATTTTAGTCAATTTTGTAGAATTTAATATAGTCTATAGTCACCAATAGATTTTATTCTGTAATAAAGTTTAATCCTAAATATATTAAACTATGTCTGCAATATAGTTTATTATATAGTCGAGGATATAGTTAAGTTTAGAAACTAAGCTATAATATTTTATTCGCTAGTCTGACGATAGTTTAGTTTATACTCTGGACTATAGTTATTATACGCTAAACTATAACTGAGACTATAGCCTGGACTATAATTTAAGTTATAATTGTTCTATATTCAGCATTATTGTTTAATCTATATTTTGAATTGTTATTTATAGTCAGGAATATGGTTAAGTCTACAGTCATGAATACAGTTCAGTCTACACTCTTTACTATAGTTTAGCCTATTTTATAACATATAGTAAATACTATTTTGACTCTTTCTATATATTTATAGATAAAATTCTACTTTACTTTATAGACTTTAGGAAAGTTTATAAATATAAAACTAGTCGAGTCTACAGTTTAGATTATAAACAAGTCTGGAGTAAATACTATAAAGTAGTCTAGAATATAAACCCTTAGAAACTAGTCTAAAATCTAGAAGCTTGACTATAAACTAGCTTTAAGCCTAGACTGAAAACAAGCCCACAGTCTAGACTTTAAACGGGTATAGAGGCTAGACTAAAAACTAGTCTAGGATATAGACCATAAACTAGTCTAGGGTCTAGACTATAATCTAGTGTAGACTATAGAGTTGTGCTATGTAGTGTAGACCATATACGACCATAGACTAGACTACAACGTTTCTAGTCTAACTTATAGTATTGATCAGTCTTCTGTAAAAGTTATCTTACTAATTGAGACTATAAATTAGTCTAGAGTCTAAAGTTATCTAGAATCTATGGCATAAATTAGTATAAATTCTAGACAATATACTAAACTAAATTTTAGACTATATACTAACTTAGATTTACAATTTGGTCTATAATATAGTTCAAAATATAATGCAGTCTTGAATAGAGAGTAATCTAAAGTTTAAACTATGGAATAGTCCAGTTTATTATACACTATCGACTATTTAAATTTTAGTCTATAGAACCAACTATATAATGTCCCATAGTCTAGACTACAATATCTCTAGCCGTACCCATATAATATAGATCAGTCTTCATTAAATGTTTCCTAAAAACAAAAACTTCTTAATTAATCAGAGAAATAAAATTACTCTTCAACAAACACATGTTTTTTTTCTTTGTATAAAAACAACAACAACAATAAAAAACGTGTAAATAAATATAAGAATTTATATGAGTGTGATGTAAATAATGTATATAAATGTATATATACATACATTCATACATACGTACATACAATACATATATATTACACAGTTATTAACCAAACTCAAGGTCAAAAGTGTTTATATTTTTTTTTTTGTACTTTTTTGTCTTTTCTCAAAATTTGTTTTTGTTTGTAAGTTTATCATAGTTTCTGTTTTGTTGTGTACATACATATGTATATGTGTAAAGAGAGTGTAGGAGAAGAAAGAAAATGAGCAAAATAGAAAACAAAAGAAAATAAATATTTTTTTGCTTTATAAACAAAATAATGAAATGAAGAGGAGATACAAACAAAAAGTAAGAAAAAAGAATGAAGAAACAAAAGGGAATGAAAAAAGCCGAGATAAGCTTTTTTATTAATTTTAACAAAAAAAATCTGTTTTTAAGGAAAAAACAGTGGATCGACTGGATACTACGAACCCGCAAATTGTTACATTGGAGACTTAAAGAAAGAACGTCTCCAACCTCTTTAAAATGAACCCAGATTTTTTTTCCTGCAAAAAAATGTAAATTCAAGGGTTTTTTGTTATATCTTGAGCTGTGGAATGGGAGTTACTGTTCTTTCAATAAAAAAACTTTGCGAATAGCGGAATATCCTCGCGTCAAAAAAATCCTCCACAAGTGGTTTTCAAAACAAGGCTCTAGAAATTTACCAGTTAGTGGAGAAATGCTTAAGACAATTACACTGCACTGGAGCATTCAATGCAGGCGCTAGCTGGCGTCAAGGGTTTTAAGCGCGTTATGGAATTGGTTTATTAAAAATAAGCCCTCGATTCATTTAGAAAGAAAAGAAAGCTACTTTAATCAAGAATATGGATTGAGTGCTGAACAAACATATAACACAGATGTATCTGAACTCTTTTGGAAGATGTTGCCGGAAAAAAAACATGCGTTAGCAGTGAATAAGTTGAAACCATTAGAAATTGGTAGTGCCAAAAAGCGCGATCCTTTTAATCGTTTAACCGGTCGAATATAGAAGTTTAAAAAAATGCCGGAATGGAAACATCAATTATTTTCTTAAATACGTGGCATATACTGCAGCGGATATCAGAGAATGGAACAATATTAAATCTGTTATTCCCGATACAGATAAAGACAATCTTAGTATTTGCACAAATAACGATAATAGTGATGTTGAGGTTCTATTGGAAAACGAATATATTCCAGCAACTAAAGCTGTGAAAATTTTTGAAAATGTCATTGAATGATCTGAGAATAGTGTATTTAAAAACCGAAACCGGAAGCCGGTTTATTGCATTTCAGAAAACCGACCGGTTTCGAATAATTTCTATTTTTGAATCATTCGTTTAAACGGCTTTTTATGGAAGCTTTTGATTAAAATATTTAGCTTAATTTTTGTATATTACGCCATGACTGAGTAAACGATTTTAGATAAAAAGATAAAGACCTTTAACGTAGACATATTCAGAAATTGAAGAAAGTGTTTCTGTAAAGAAAAAATAATGGATTTAAATAAAACCGAAAAACATGGACAAAAAATTTATATCCCACCCATTTAGGGCACTATACAGTAGAGATGCGAGATATTTTTACGACTGTGATTTAATCACTGTGATTGGCAAATCACTGGTAACTATTGCTACTGAAATTATGATATAACAGTTGTTGAAAATGTCGTTCTTTCAAAATTGTTGGATAAAAAAATTTATTTGATTTTAGTTTGAATCATCAAAATTACTTAAAAATTATGCTGAGTGTAAATTCTAGACGCTTGTAGTCATCTAGAATGAAAATTAGCCATTTCCAAATATACAGTAAATAGTATGATCTCCAATAGCGACTCCTCTGTCGTCCTTTTTTAACACTTTTTAAAAGTACAATCACCTGGAGGTCTTAAATAGAGATGGTTGTTCTATAACAGTTACCGCCATTGTTGGAGTTTCTTTCCCTGGGCTAAAAACTTCCAGTTGCTGAGTTGACAATCTTTGACCGATTAGTAGTCGATTTGTTTTGGAATAGAAATCCCATTCCGGTGGGAACGTTAAGAGCGTTTTCATTGCATTGTTTCCTTTCCACGCCCCTCCTATGAGCTAAATTATTTACCGTTATTTTGAAACAAACATCATTAAACAAATAGTCCTTTGTATTCTTTAGAAATATTGTGATCTCTGTCACTATTTTAAAGAACAGTGATTTAAAAAATCACTTTCACTGGGAACTATGTTATTTTTAATTCACGATATCATCGCTCATCTCTACGAGGATAATTTGAAGAACAAATAAAATTTTGTTTATAATGAATTTCGGCCATTACACGGTACATGTTTTTATTGGTTGAACTCTAATTTTTTTATAATTAATAATATTTTTCCTATAAATTTATAATAATCAAACAGAAAACCTGGTTAATCGGCAAAAATCCGTATTCGAATTCGGCGTTTTTGAAAAGCCTCGTTTTCGAATAACTCGAAAACTGGATTTCTGATAATGTCGGGGTTTTAATATACTAAATAATATTAATGATTACGATAATATCCGAAATTTATATGATTTTGGTGATTTAGCTGTACAAAAACCCAAAAGTTCCTGTAGAATACAAATGATTTTTAATTAATTTTTTTAAATATAATAAAATTTGTGTTGTTATAAAAAATTAAGGATTTTTTTTTAATTTTTAAATCTTGATGAAGTGACCTAATCCACTCTATTCCGACTCCACTGTAAGAAAAAAATTGCATTAAAATGAAGTATTTTTAAATTATAATTTAATGAATGATTTTCAATAATTTATAATTAAAAAAAATTAATTGCAATAAATAATTAATTTTAAAAGTTGTTGTTTTTTTGTTATTATATAATCCGGCTTACTTTGTTTGCTTTTTGTTTATAAACAAACCCCTTCATAAACAGTTAAAAAGCGAGAGAGAGAGAGAGAGAGTGTCAAAAGAGTAGTTAATTTTAAAGAGTAGAAAATAATATACAAAAAGCTTTTTTCTTAAAAGCTTTTTTGCTTGTTATTTTGATGATAGAACATATTTTCTTTTAATATTATTAATTTTATTTTTTAATTTATTTATTTATTTGTATCTGTTTTTCTTCACTCTCTTCTATATACTTTGTTATATAAAGAGTATTGAATTTATAAAAAGTTTTATTTTTTTGTTTACATATTTTTATTATATTCTTATGTTCTTTTTCTTCTTCTTTTTATAGCTGAGCAAATACTAAGGAGTGAGATTGAAAAAACTTTAATTTCGTATTTAAGTTTTAACGTCTTTCTGAAGCAAATTTTCTTATTCAGTTCTAATGATTATTTTGCTGATTTGCTTCAGACCCTACAAAAAATGAATGAAAGAAACTAACGCACACACAGTTAATTTACTAATACATTTGTAAGATTTTTTATAGATTTGTAAATCCATCAGCTAAACTAACCGTTACTATAACAGGGTTGCATTTTCAAACTTAACAAAAATATTGTTTCCTGGAAAAATAGAAATAAGCGATACCCTGATTTTTGAATAATGTCGTTCCTAGTGAAAGTGATTTTTAAATCACTGTTCTTAAAAACAGTGATAGTGATTGCAGTATTTTAAAAGAATATTAGAATGTTTTTATTAAAAAAAATTAAACTCACTGAAAACAAAATGATTTTATAATTGAATTGAATATCTCTCTATAGAGTACAGACTGTACACCGTAAGAAACGTATAATTTTCATTTTAGATGAATCGCAAATTAGGTTCAATAATTTTGCTGACTCTAAATTAAAATAAATAAGAAAAGTACGACATTATTAGTAACTGTTATTTCATAATTTCAGTCACTGCAATACCAGTGATTTACCAATCACAGTGATTAAATCACAGTAGTGAAAATATCGCTCATCTCTAATATACACCCTTTGGAGACATAAATATTAATAGCATGGCAGAAGAAAATAATCTGGAAATCTTTATTTAGTTCCGAAAATTCTTATCATGATAGATCGGTTGCAAAAAGAGTATCTTAGAGATATGAAAATGTAAAAAAACCCTCCCTGTTCGTGTCTTTATTTCGTAGTTCGTACATCGCAAAACATTTAAGTTGTCAAATAAATATTTAAAAAAATGAAGGTTGAATTAGATGATTCGACGTGGAAATCATGAAATCACTCTTTCGAGATTAAATAAAACATATATTTTCACTTTCCTTATCAGGATAAATCCTTTAATTCAAACTCCGTAGCTTTGAATAACTGAATAGTATAACCCAAACGACCTTTAATGAAGCCTCCAGTTAATTTTCACAAAAACTTTTTTTGAATTAAGAAAATAATTTCGGAAGTGTATTTTATGAAAGGGCTGCAGAATTTAATTGACGCCCCGGATTTTGGAGTTATCATACAACAATAATTACGTTAGGATCACAGGCTTGCAAAGAAGTGTTTTGACACATGTCCAAGTTAACAAATAATTTTTTTGTAGTAGAATTTTCAGCAAAATATAACTGAAACAAAAATATTTTACCAGCACTCATATCCTTCCAAAAGTGTGTTCTTCTAAGCTTTGGTTTAAACCCGAAGAACTTCGATTTAAGGACAGTGTTACATGATATTGTTGGTTACAAAAGCTGCTTCAACTTTAATGCTTCGTCAACTTTGAAATCGCCTTAATTCGTGTTATGTTCATTTTTTCAAAATGACTGTTTTGGCACATAATTCGGAACAAATGGCAATAATATGTGAAAGAGTAAATTACGAGTCATCATTTCCGTCACGTGAAGTGTAAAAAAGAAAACAATTCGGGAATTGTGATTGTGATGATGTAAGAAATATGTGAAAGGATATATTGGAAACAGCATGAATTTTGTCTTGAAAGCCCTAACGGGATTCTGAAGAGTAATTAAATTATATTTTCCTAAGATTTATGTATGAAAGAATTTTTTGTTAGACGACTATCAGAATGTAAGGAATCTATATATTCAAGCTATTATGATCTCCCAGATTTTCCTAAAGAAAACATTCATGTGGTGGATTTGGTTTGACAACTTTAACAAATCGTTATATGCTTAAAAAATTTTTCACTGGACTTCGACTGTTCCAGCATTTCTGATAAACATTATGCATTTGGATGGACCTCTCTTTATATAAAAAAATCAAAACTTGAAGATTTATAATTTCAAAATAAATTAAATTTTTATCTTAATCTTTTTTCAGCCTCCTTCCTTATTATCTTCTTGTTTTTAGAGCTGAGAACTATAAAATGTTGTTTCTTTTTTTTCAATGTAGAAAAATGACAAGCAAAATATAAATTAAGACTAAGAAAGTCAGCAGGAAGAAGAATATTATTAAGAATGTTTTCGTATAAACAAAAATAACAATAACAATAATAAAAATAATAATATTATACTATAAAATTTATATTATATACTTAAATATATAATGTATATATTATATATGTATGAATAAATGATCACATGTATATTTATATATAAATTATAATATATAGATTTTTATACCCTCCACCACTACAAATGGTGTAGGGATAATATTAACTTTGTCATTCGGTGTGTAAAGCTAAGAAGGAATCATTTCAGATCCCATAATGTATATATATATTCCTGTATCAAATTAAAATCTGAGTCGATTTATTTATGTTCGTCTGTCCGTCTGTTGTTGGCACTCTTACATCCACAATAACAGATAAAGCTAAATGGAATTTAGCCTTAGCATTTGCTATACTCCTACGTGAAACTAGGAAAATTGCTTCAGTATATTAAAAGATATAAACCGATATCAAGAGCCACCTCTAAGATCAAGCAAGAAACTTGCGTAAAATTGTCAATTATAAATCTACAAATTAGAATAAAATTTCGCCCTAACATTAAGCTATATGAACTCCATTATCGTTCCAAAAATGATCGGTTCAGTTGAAAAAAAGTTATAGCCAAAAATATAACTTATTTTAAGACTCAGTAAGTGCACATGGAAAAGAAAACTTAAAACTTGAATCATCGTTGAAAACATAGATGACTTGAGATGGACAAATTTTTTTTTCATTCAGTCAAACGCTTTATAGTTTGGGATGAAATAATATTGCAAATATTATAAACTTTCGATAATAATTTATAAAATTATGCAACTTTTTAGTTGAAAAATTTCAAGGAAGAACAAATTGCATTTAATGTTAAACAATGTTAAATCAACATTTTTTTATACAGAATCAAAATTATAACTGCTTAAATGTTAAGCTGTTGGAACGCTCACATCTACAATAACTGATAGAGCTCAATGGAATTTAGCCTGAGTCTTAGTTATAGTCCGCAGAAGTTTCCTATTCCAGCGATATCGGTTAAGTATATTAGAAGATATAAACCGATATTTGAGGCAACCTTGCGTAAAATCGTCAACTATAAATCGACAAATTAGCATAAAATTTCACCTAAACATTAAAGCTATATGTACTCCATTATCATTCCAAAATTTATAAAAATCGGTTCGGTTGGAACAAAAGTTATAGTCAAAAATATATAACTACTTTTATGACCCATTAAATGTTCTTGTTTTATATTTAAGAAAAACTTGTAAATATTGTATATGTTTGTGAGTGTATATGTACGAAACATGATGTATTTACTTTACACACATTTGCGGTGGAGTGTATTGAAGATTCGGTATAGCCGACATTTGTTTTCTTTATAAAACAGTTGATTGTGTGAGTCTCATTATGAAATTAAAATGTTGTTTTTATTTTGTTCTTTTTTGTTTTGTTTTGTTTGCTCTTGTTGTTATTGTTTTTAATTATAAATTTATTAATAATTTTTTTTGTTATTGTTTTTTCTTAGAATTTTGTTCATGTTTTTTATATTTTTCTTTCATATTTTTTTCATTTTGTTATTATTTACTTTAAGTTTACTCTCTCACCGTGTTAGTCTCTCTCTCTGTTTGATGACGTCAATATTTGATGATAACAATAACAATAATCATAATAAATATGAGTAGACTGTGGGTACAATTGTACTTAAAAAGATTGTCTTATGTTATTGTTGTTATTGTATTTTTTGTTTACAATAACAATAATTGAAAGGCGGCTATTTAAAGAAGCACATTTTTAAATAAAAAACAACAACAACAAAAAAGAACAATAAAACAATTTACAAATTGATTTTAATTCAATCATTTTATTTAAGTGAAACATCAAAAATTGATAAAACAAAAAGAAAATAAATTGATGAAAGAACAAACTATGGGGAACCTCAAGTTCTTAAGTTTCATAAATCACCAGGACCAGATGAAATTTTTCTCGACAAATTTGCAGAAAAATGGGGACTAAATCATTGACTGCATAAAAAATTTAAACCTTTATTAAGGTCCCTCAATTTTAAATATCAAGGAAACAAACTAATGGACCGATTTTGTTGAAAATTTCACAGAATGATCCCCATATACCCGAAAGTAACAAGGCTTTACAATATTTCGATATTGATTTCAATCACTTCTTCAATAAACTGTTCTACTGGACGAAATGTAGGACGGATAGGATCAGGGGGAGTATCTTAAAATCATCATCGAGTATCTTGAAAACCACTCACTTCAACGATAATTTCCAAATTTTGTCCGGAAAACTTTTTCAAGAAACTATTTTACAAGACAAAAGTGGAGCGGATAGAATCAGGGAGAGAGGTTACTCCCATATAATGCAAGTTTTTATCATCGAATATCAAAAGGACTAAAACAGAGAGAATATGGTCCCAATAATTTTTTTTGAAAGGACTTTTTTACGATGCAAAATATGAAACGGATAGGATCAGGGGAAGAGGTAACCTCCATATAAAGAAAATGTTAATAATGGAATATCAAAGAACAATTTAGTCATAATCAATTTTTCAAGTAACTGTTTCACTGGACCGAATGAAGGGCGTATAGGGTAATGGGAAGAGATGTTCCCCATACAAATAAAATATTGATTATCGAATATCTAAAGAACTATAACAGCACCAATAGTTCTCAAATTCGACACCAATAATTTTCTCAAGAATTTCTTTTACTGATCAAAATATAGGACGGGTGGGATCAAGGAAAAGGTACTCCCATACAAGGAAAATATTAATTACAGAATATTTAAAAAAACTGTAAAAGCGGGAGTATTCAAATTAGTTCCAAATACTTTCCAAAAGATCTTCTTTAACTACCACAGAATCAATAAGGAAAAATCCGAAAAGAATTTATTATATATTTAGAATATTAACAATCTGGTTCTTAATAAACGATGCCAAGTCGCATCGAATATTCCACTTGAGGAATCCTTTGAAAACTGTTCAACATGATCTGGTTCTTAGGAAACGATGTCAAGTCACATCGAATATTCCTCTTGAGGAGTCCTTTGAAATCTGTTCAACATGAAATTGAGAAATCTATGAAGTTGCCAAGTCGCATCGAATATTTCTCGGGAAGAATCCTTTGGAATCTGTTCAACAAGAGCCCTAGTTTATATGGAAACTAAGTAAAACGCTGAAAATTTCGGAAGATCAACAATAAAGTCGTAAGCAAACTAAGATTTTGATTGAACTGAACTCTATTTAGACTCAATTTTTAATAGAGATTAAACAGTATAAACGTTACCATTCGGAAAATGGATGCAGTAGTTGTAAAAAGTATGTGGGAAGAATGAATTAATTTATATTTTCGAAGTGAAAATATGTGAAAGGAAAGAAAGAAAGATCAAAAGTTCGAGGTTGTAAAAAAATTAAGCTTTCGAAAAATCAATGAAAAGACTAATCAACGGATTAAAAAAAGAAATAACGTTAAGTAATTCTCGGCATCAGATCGTGAGAAATCTAAAGTTTAACAAATTGAATGAGAAACCCTTCGAAGGATTCGAAAGCCTAAAAAATTAGATTTTCTTTACGAATTTCAGTAATCAATGAAGAGTCCAATGGAAGGATTTGAAAAAAAAAATGGTTGAAAAAATTAAACAAGAAAATTAAAACCTCCAATCGAACCACTGAAAGCGGTTAATTTGGAAGATGATAATCCGAGAATAATTTAAAATCAATTTTAAGGGGTTTAGCAAGCACTGAATGGTGTTATTTGGTTTAAAGCATAAAACCTGAGGTGTTCAATTTTGACTCGTCAAGTTATGCTTACTTCACACATACACTATAAACATACTGCTACTTCGCTCAACAAAGGCAAATGTATAGATTTGTGTGAACGCATCTCTAAGAATAATAATAATATTATTATTTATTAATAAATTTTATTATTAAAAAAATAAATTCAATTATAGATGATTTGGCAAAAAAAAATCCCTTCTCTCTTATGAAATGTTTAAACATGAGAGCAGCTTGTTTACTTCCATATTTATTTTATTATTATTATTTGATTTGTTATTGTTTTTTTTTCATAAAACCACAAAAAAGCGATTAATTTAAATAAAAAAAATCAAAATAATCAAAACAAAAACTGCAAACAATTTCACAACAATTTGACTAAATTGCAAAAGCTTTCTCTGTTTTGATTTCTTTTAATTTTTTATTCTCTCATTTTATTTCATATTTATATAAATTTGTTGACAGCAAAACAGAGTGTGGAAAAACTCGGAGTAAAATCATTATTTTCAACTGCTCATTCTTTTTACTCTTCTTTGAAAAAATTAAACTCTTTTTATCCATTAAAATTTTTATCTTTATTTTTTCGTTTATAATCAGTGAAAAATCGGAAAAAATTAAATTTCTTGTCTCAGAAAAACTTACTGTTTATACTAAAAAATGCAATAACAAAACCACACAAAAGATGTCAACTCATCTTATAAAGGTTGTAAACATACAAACAATCCTTTTTTCAGCTTAATAAAAAAACATTTTCCATTGCGTGAATTATTCATTATAAAATTCTTTTTCGGATTTTGCTCTTTTTGTGAATTTCGCTCTATTTGATTTTTATCATTTTTTTAGAATTAAACTCTTGCTCAAAGAGCGATAAAAATATAAAACTCTTTTTAAAAAATTTAACTCTTTGAAAGATCCGCTAGTTTGAAGATTAGATAAAAAACGCAGCAAATGACAGTACAAAAACACAATTATTTAATTTTATAAAAGAAAATTAAAATGTTTATTATATTTTGTTTTTGTTTTTTTCTTTCATTCTTTTAAAAAAGATTCTAAAGAATTTTTCTTTGTCTAAAACAAAATGTTGTAAAAATGTTTACAAGATAAACTAAGCAAAATTTACAAAGATCTCGAAAGAGAGTGAGAGAGGGGAATAGAGTAGAAGAGAGTGTTTTAAACAAAGATATGATTTTCTTAGTTTTTTTTTAATAAAGAACAAATAAGAATTTGTGTAAAAAGTTAATACGTTATATTTCGTACATATACATTCACACATAAACTCACAGACGAATACAATATATACACGTTTTTCTTAAATATAACACAGGAATACATACGGAATAAATAAGTAAAATCAACATCGAACATAGTTGATTTTAGACTATTCAAACTTTTTTTCATTAAGTTGAAATGAAGCGCTTTTTAAAACGCTTTTAAGTTTGGGGATGAAATAATATTGTGCCTATTAGACTATTTCGATAATTTCTCAAATTATACAATAATATTTTTTTTAATTACTTCTTTAATTGTAAAATTTCAAGGTAGAAAAAATTGTATTTATTGTGAAACAAAGTTGAATTAACATTTTCATCTCTCTATTAAGAGCGATATTTTCACGATTGTGATTTTATCACTGTGTTTAGTGAATCACTAGTAACTACTTTGACTGAAATTATGCAATAACAGTCGCTAAAAATGACGTTCTCTCAAAATTGTTGGATAATTAAATTTATTTAATTTTAGTTTCAGTCATCAAGATTACTTAAAGATGAAGCGGAGCGTAATTTCTAAACCCTTTTGTTTTTATTATTTTCCAGCGAACTTCCATCATCGAGTCATCTAGAATGAAAATTAGCCAAACCTATGGCACACAGTATGAACTTCAATAGAGACTCTAATGTTGTAATTTTTGCAAAGTACAATCACCTGGTGGTCTTGGAGAGAGGTTGTTGTAAGAGCTTTGCTATTGTTGAATTTTCCTCTCTGGAGAGAAACTTCCGGTTGATACAGCTATTGCTGCGTTCACAATCTATGACTGATTGGTAGTTCGAATATTTCCAATATTATTTTTTCCGAAACTATAAAACGTTTAATTTTAATTGAATAAAAAAATTTCAGTCAATGTCAAATCAACTATGTTTTCAACGATGATTCAAATTTTAAGTTTTTTTTTACTGTGTGCACTTAAGAATTCAGTATATTTTTGGTCATTAAATAAAGTATATTTTTGGCTATAACTTTTTTTCAACTGAACCGATTTTGATGCTTTAATGGATGGTAATGAAGTACATGTAGCTTAATGTTATGGCAAAATTTAATTCGATTTATAATTCACAATTTTACGAAAATTCTTCGCTTCAATTTAGAGGTTGGTCATATATCAGTCTATATCTTTTAATATAATAAACCGATTTTGCCGAAAAGTCAGGCCAAATTTCATCAAGCTCCGCCAATTATTGTGGATGTGAGCGTACCAAAAACAGACAGGCGGACATAGCTAAATCGGCTCAAATTTTGATTTAATGCAAAATTATATATGCATTATGGGGTCTAAGATGAACTCCTTCTTAGCGTTACACACGTAATGACATAGTTAATATACCCTCTTCACCACTAGTGTTAATTGGAGGGTATAAAAATACATGTGCAATAAAAATTAACTATAACTGTTTATATTATCATAATTCTTCTATGTTTTTGTTGTTGTTATTGTTTTAATTAAGTAAAGTGAAATAAAATGAAATTAAACAAAAGACGTAACAATTCTCATCTACGTAATATTAACAGTCAATGGGTCACATTAGTCTAGTCTCTTTTGTTTTTGTTTTGTTTTTGTATTTTTTTATAAAATACAAATAAATTGCATTTTATGTTTTTTTATTTATTTAATTGTTTAGTGGCATTTTATTTTATTTACTTTTAAATTAATTTATTTTTTTATATAATAATGAATGTGTGATTTTTGTTATTGTTTTTTAAGAGACGAGTGTAAAATTCATATTAAAATTGGCGCCATTTTTCATTTACTTTGATTGAATTTTTCAAATAGTTTTGAATGTAAGTTTTTGTTGTAAAACGAGGATCGATAAAGGCATTTAAAGAAAATATGTGTATATCAAAGTAGTTAGATTAAATATATAATTTGAATAAATTTAAAAAATAATTATAAAAACCTTATTATAGAATTAAATTTTAAATCCAGAAGTTTTTATTTTACCTGAAAAATAAAAGAAAAAAATATTTAATAAAATTGAATAAAAATTTTTATAAAAAATATTTTCGAGATATTTTCAATTTTATTTTTTTTTAATCTTTTGTAACATCCCTCGTTATTTACACATTTTTTCTTTCTTCACATGAGTGTCAGTTTTAATGCAAATCATTATTTAAGAAAATTAAAACACATTTTTCAGTTTGACAAGTTATTTATAAATTTCATTCTTAAGAAAATTCAGAAATTCTAAAGAATTATTTTTTTCTACAAAAATAAAAAATGACACAGATTTTCTTTTACCGGCATCCGTGACATATTTTCAACGCCAAGTGAGTATAAATTATAAATAAAAAAACTCATCGAATACTTGACTTAGAAAATAGAAAAATTATCGATAACTTGTCTTTTCTATAGAAAAGTTATCGATAACTTGTCTTTTCTATAGAAAAGTTATCGATAACTTTTCTTTTCTATAGAAAAGTTATCGATAACTTGTCTTTTCTATAGAAAAGTTATCGATAACTTGTCTTTTCTATAGAAAAGTTATCGATAACTTGTCTTTTCTATAGAAAAGTTATCGATAACTTGTCTTTTCTATCGAAAAGTTATCGATAACTTGTCTTTTCTATAGAAAAGTTATCGATAACTTGTCTTTTCTATCGAAAAGTTATCGATAACTTGTCTTTTCTATCGAAAAGTTATCGATAACTTGTCTTTTCTATCGAAAAGTTATCGATAACTTGTCTTTTCTATCGAAAAGTTATCGATAACTTGTCTTTTCTATAGAAAAGTTATCGATAACTTGTCTTTTCTATCGAAAAGTTATCGATAACTTGTCTTTTCTATAGAAAAGTTATCGATAACTTGTCTTTTCTATAGAAAAGTTATCGATAACTTGTCTTTTCTATAGAAAAGTTATCGATAACTTGTCTTTTCTATAGAAAAGTTATCGATAACTTGTCTTTTCTATAGAAAAGTTATCGATAACTTGTCTTTTCTATAGAAAAGTTATCGATAACTTGTCTTTTCTATAGAAAAGTTATCGATAACTTGTCTTTTCTATAGAAAAGTTATCGATAACTTGTCTTTTCTATAGAAAAGTTATCGATAACTTGTCTTTTCTATCGAAAAGTTATCGATAACTTGTCTTTTCTATCGAAAAGTTATCGTCTTTTATCGAAAGTTATCGATAACTTGTCTTTTCTATCGAAAAGTTATCGATAACTTGTCTCTTCTATCGAAAAAGTTATCGATAACTTGTCTCTTCTATCGAAAAGTTATCGATAACTTGTCTTTTCTATCGAAAAGTTATCGATAACTTGTCTCTTCTATCGAAAAGTTATCGATAACTTGTCTTTTCTATCGAAAGTTATCGATAACTTGTCTCTTCTATCGAAAAGTTATCGATAACTTGTCTTTTCTATCGAAAAGTTATCGATAACTTGTCTTTTCTATCGAAAAGTTACCGATAACTTGTCTTTTCTATCGAAAAGTTATCGATAACTTGTCTTTTCTATCGAAAAGTTATCGATAACTTGTCTTTTCTATCGAAAAGTTATCGATAACTTGTCTTTTCTATCGAAAAGTTATCGATAACTTGTCTTTTCTATCGAAAAGTTATCGATAACTTGTCTTTTCTATCGAAAAGTTATCGATAACTTGTCTTTTCTATCGAAAAGTTATCGATAACTTGTCTTTTCTATCGAAAAGTTACCGATAACTTGTCTTTTCTATCGAAAAGTTATCGATAACTTGTCTTTTCTATCGAAAAGTTATCGATAACTTGTCTTTTCTATCGAAAAGTTATCGATAACTTGTCTTTTCTATCGAAAAGTTATCGATAACTTGTCTTTTCTATCGAAAAGTTATCGATAACTTGTCTTTTCTATAGAAAAGTTATCGATAACTTGTCTTTTCTATCGAAAAGTTATCGATAACTTGTCTTTTCTATCGAAAAGTTATCGATAACTTGTCTTTTCTATCGAAAAGTTATCGATAACTTGTCTTTTCTATAGAAAAGTTAACGATCATTAATTATAGATCAAGATAATTTAACTTTTTAATAGAAAAAAGTAATGCACACTCTAATTTTTATATAGAAAAATTGATCTTGATGACTTTATTTAAGGTTAAGCTTTTGATCGTGACTTGACCAAATGATCAAGGCTAAATTAATTTTCTTTTCAATTTGATTTTTATTAAATTTGAATATAAATGAGATTTTTTTAAATTTTGGACTTTTTACAATTTCTTTTTTCAATTATCGCACAAAATTAACACTTTTTTGTGAAATTTCAAAAAAAAAAACAAATCGAACGCGTTTTTATTCCGTGAAATTTTATAAATTTTTGTAGGTTTTAAGAGGAAAAGATAAAGAAGAAAATAAACAAATAATATGGAAATAAAAATTAACAAACAGCTGTTAAAATGTTTATTTAGCAATGGAAGAGGGAAAGGGAGAGAGAGAGAGAAAGAGAGGAAGAAATACAGATTAAAGATAAAGTGAGTTTAAATGATTTTCATAAGATAACGACTGACTATCTGTCATTTAAAGTTCAAGATTAAATTTAATACAAATTAAGAAGTGAGATCAACAAATTCTTAACATACATATGTGCTAATTAAAGCGAAATCACTATATTTACTGTTTTAAATTTATTTATTTGATTTTGTGATGATCATTTGTGATCACCAAAATTTCTTCTTTTCCAAAAAATCCTACCATTAACGTTTTTATAGTGCTTTCTCTCACTTTTATCGGACAGGTAGTACACCTTCGTTGAAAGTCTGTTAAACTTTTGGAAAGCTTTTTTATGCAATTCAATTCTCTTTCGGATTAACAATTTAATTCATTTATTAGACATTAAACAAAGGTTACTTGATCAAAAAATAAATCAAAAAATAATTGGTTTAAACGATTTAATGAAAAACGTGTGTTTAGAATTTTTCAATCTCATTCCTTATGTCTTTTGGTTTTGTGTTTTATAGGAAATTTTACAACAAATAAGATAATACACTTTTTGCTTTTTGTGGCTGAACTCAACTCAATTATTATTTGATCGTGTAAAATGTTTAATAAGCTGTTTTGTCTGTACAGCTGCCTAACATTTGAGGTTTTTTTTTATATTTTTGTTTATTTTAGATAAATTAACAATTTGTTTAAAATTTGTATATTTAAGAATTGATTATTTAATTCTAAAATGTAGATATTTTTTCCCGTAAAACTTTAGTGGTTTCCGGATTTTTGGTTAAACTTAATTTTGTATTCTGATAAATTCTAATTTAAATTTGATATCACGTGTTTACAAATTACAAAAACAACTGATAACAAGTAAGAATAGTATATTCCAAAGTTTTTCGCTTGAACTTAGAGGTTGTCTGAGATATCGGTCTATATATATTTTAATATGCTAAACTGGTTTTGCTGTTTTTAAATAGGAAACGTCTCAGGGCTATAACAAATAACCAGACCACATTTCATTGAGCTCTATCAATTATTGTGGATGTGAACGTGTCTAAAGCAGACAAATAGACAGACCGACAACGACGGAGATAGACGGACATAGCTAAATCGATACATATTTTGATTTGATGCTAGAATATATATTATGGGGTCTGAGATGATACCTTCTTAGCGTTGCAACCCATTATGACAAAGTTAATATACCCTCTTCACGAAAAAAAAACACTTAATTCAAATCTAATTTAATAAAAAGCTTAATTCAAAAGCTTTTTATAAGAACAACTTACAGAAAGCTTAAGAAATTTAAAACTTTCTATTTGTATTAAAAAGTTTCTTTATGTAATTTTGATTTTAAATCGAAAGCTCTTCTAATATCTAAAAAGCTTTTAAGCCACTTTCAGTTATACTTTTTTTTAATCTTCCCCTCATTAAAGTTAAAGCATTTTCCTATATTTCCTTATCAATCTATTCAAATCAATTTCATATAATTGACGTCAAAATCTTATTTTCATGAATTAATTTCAATTTTCTCTCTTTTTTCTTTGCAAAATCTTGTTATGCTGCTCTTCTTCTCCCTCCTCTCTAAAACAAGTAAAAAGTGATTGTCATTTGTTGTTTTATTGCATCATTATTAAGAGAGACTAATTTCTTATTATTTCTTCATCTTCTTCTTCATTTTGTGGGTCAATAAAAAATTCTAAAATCAAAAAATGATAAGAAAATTTATTGTCGTTGTAAAAAAATTCATTCATTCGAACAAAAAAAAAAAAAAAAAAAAAAAAAAAAAAAAAACGAGTTTGAAAATACAAAATTCTAATCAAATAATGAAGAAAAGTTTTAAGCTCAAATCTAATTTCCTCTTTGTGGCAAAAACTGCGAAAAAGAAAAAAATATCAGTCACCGATTAATGACTGAAAGAGGAAGGAAATTAAATTTAATAAAAATTATAAACTTTATTGGAAAAAAATGGAAGATAGAAAGATGAATAGAAGCGCTTAATTTTAAAAAAAGCAACTTAAAAGCTTTTTATCTTATAAAACAGAATTGAAAGAAATCTCTTTGAAAAACTTTGTACTTAATTAAATAGAAATGTTTTCGATATACACAAAAGTCAAGTTATCGATAACTTGTCTTTTCTATAGAAAATTTTCTATAGAAGAGACAAGTTATCGATAACTTTTCTATAGAAGAGACAAGTTATCGATAACTTTTCTATAGAAGAGACAAGTTATCGATAACTTTTCTATAGAAGAGACAAGTTATCGATAACTTTTCTATAGAAGAGACAAGTTATCGATAACTTTTCTATAGAAGAGACAAGTTATCGATAACTTTTCTATAGAAGAGACAAGTTATCGATAACTTTTCTATAGAAGAGACAAGTTATCGATAACTTTTCTATAGAAGAGACAAGTTATCGATAACTTTTCTATAGAAGAGACAAGTTATCGATAACTTTTCTATAGAAGAGACAAGTTATCGATAACTTTTCTATAGAAGAGACAAGTTATCGATAACTTTTCTATAGAAGAGACAAGTTATCGATAACTTTTCTATAGAAGAGACAAGTTATCGATAACTTTTCTATAGAAGAGACAAGTTATCGATAACTTTTCTATAGAAGAGACAAGTTATCGATAACTTTTCTATAGAAGAGACAAGTTATCGATTCGATAACTTTTCTATAGAAGAGACAAGTTATCGATAACTTTTCTATAGAAGAGACAAGTTATCGATAACTTTTCTATAGAAGAGACAAGTTATCGATAACTTTTCTATAGAAGAGACAAGTTATCGATAACTTTTCTATAAGACAAGTATCGAACTTCTAAAGAAGTTATCGATAACTTTTCTATAGAAGAGACAAGTTATTGATAACTTTTCTATAGAAGAGACAAGTTATTGATAACTTTTCTATAGAAGAGACAAGTTATTGATAACTTTTCTATAGAAGAGACAAGTTATCGATAACTTTTCTATAGAAGAGACAAGTTATCGATAAGTTTTCTATAGAAAAAAAGGTTAACGATAACTTTTCCATAGAAAAAACAAGTTAACGATAACTTTTCTATAGAAAAGACAAGTTATCGATAAGATCTTAAATCTCAAACTTTTCTATAGAAAAAGTCAAGATCTTGAATCTCAAACTTTTCTATAGAAAAGGTCAAGATCTTGAATCTCAAACTTTTCTATAGAAAAGGTCAAGATCTTGAATCTCAAACTTTTCTATAGAAAAGTCTAAGAACATGAATATCAAACTTTTCTATAGTTTTCTATAGAAAAGACAAGTTATCGATATCGTTTCTATAGAAAAAATCTTAATAAAAAAAGATCAATCAAAATCTTGATTTAGTTTTGATCAAGATTATTTCTTCAAAAACATTATAGATAAATATCTTCGTTTTCTATAAATCGTTTTTGGTATTTCAATTAGAAGAGATAGAGATCATGATCTTAATTTCTCAAATCTGATTTTTCGATCTTGATTTGCAATATCCAATAGTTTTCTATAGAAAAGTTATCGATTTTCTTAATAAAAAAATTGTTAAGACTAAAACGTTATATTTTGGTTCGTCCCCTTCTAAATGCTGAAACCAAAATGTGGAAAATAAAACAGAATGTGATAAGTATTTATGTATGTATTTAGATACCAACAAAAACAATATTGAAAATCTAAAAAATGAAGAGAAGAAAAAAAGTTAAAACAATAAAAAAATATAAAACAACTTTTAAAGAAGAGTATGACGTCGTCGTTGGTAGAATCATCTAATTTTCGGGTTGTTCTTCTATTTCTATATTCTATTTAAACTATATCTATGTATGTGTATGTGTGCGTGATAATATGAGTGTTAGTTTAAGCCATTATTTAGGTAAATGGACAACATTTTTAAACCATCAATTGTCTCTCTTCGTAAAAAAACATTAAAAAAATTTTAATTTTTATCTACTTTTTAGTCTAAAAAGGGGGAGAATGGAATGGAAGTGAAACTAAAAACTACACGAGTAAGAATGTTATATTCGGCTATGCCGAATCTTTAATACCCTCCACTAAAAGTGGGTGTAGTAGTAAATATGTTATTTTTCTCACATATACACTCAAACATATACTCATGGACGTAAAGAACATTTAAAAGTTTTTCCTAAATTTAACACGAAACATTTAATGAGTCATAAAATTATTTATATTTCTGGCTATAACTTTCATTCTACTGAACCGATTTTTATAATTTTTGGAATGATAATGAAGTACGATAATTCTTTGCTTGATCTAGAAGGTTGCCTAAGATATTAGTCTATATCTTTTAAAATACTGACACGATTTTGACTGATCATACGTAGGACACTTCTTAGGGTTATAATTTCAATTTCAGTGAGCTCAATTAAGCATTGTTGTTGTAAGCGTGCCGACAGTAGACAGACAGACATAGAATCAGACATAAATCGACTCTGATTTCAATTCGATGAAAGTACGGATTGACAAACTTAATATACCTTTTTCATCACTTGTGGTGGTGGAGGGTATTAAAACAAGAAAGAAGAAAAATAGTGGTCAACATTTGAAATTAATTTTTGTTTTATTTGTTTTCCTCAACTTTCCGATGTTTAAAGTGGATTTTAGTCTTTTTTGTTTGTTTGTTTGTTTGTTGTGCCAAATGGCAAAAAAAACTCCCATTTTATTGAGGGGGAAACCATTTTTTTGGGGTCTGGTTCTGATTTTTTGTTAATCGAAATCGTTTAAAAAAAGAGAGAAACAAAAAACAACATTTAATTTAAAATTCTCTGTTTCTTCTATATTTATTTTTCTAGTATTCAAGGCCAATAACAGCCAATGACCGATTAAAATTAAAATTTCATTTCAAATTGTTTTTTTTTATTTTATTATTTATTCTATTCAATGAATTTAATTTAAAAAAAATATTCAAAATGTGGGTATAAAATTAAAATACAGAAAAAATAAATATTTGGAGGAAATAAATTTAATTTAGAAAAGAAAATTTAATAAAAAAAAGTTAAGAAAAAACAAAATTATTCAATAGAATATAATAGAATATATGAAGAAAAGTCAAGATCTTGAATCTGAAACTTTTCTATAGAAAAGTCTAAGATCATGAATCTGAAACTTTTCTATAGAAAAGTCTAAGATCATGAATCTGAAACTTTTCTATAGAAAAGTCTAAGATCATGAATCTTTAATTTTTCTATAGAAAAATCTAAGATCATGAATCTTCAATTTCTATAGAAAAATCTAAGATCATGAATCTTCAATTTTTCTATAGAAAAAAACTAAGATCATGAATCTTCAATTTTTCTATAGAAAAAAACTAAGATCATGAATCTTCAATTTTTCTATAGAAAAAAACTAAGATCATGAATCTGAAACTTTTCTATAGAAAAGTCTAAGATCATGAATCTCCAATTTTGTCTATAGAAAAGTCTAAGATCATGAATCTTCAATTTTTCTATAGAAAAATCTAAGATCATGAATCTTCAATTTTTCTATAGAAAAATCTAAGATCATGAATCTTCAATTTTTCTATAGAAAAATCTAAGATCATGAATCTTCAATTTTTCTATAGAAAAATCTAAGATCATGAATCTTCAATTTTTCTATAGAAAAATCTAAGATCATGAATCTTCAATTTTTCTATAGAAAAATCTAAGATCATGAATCTTCAATTTTGTCTATAGAAAAATCTAAGATCATGAATCTTCAATTTTGTCTATAGAAAAATCTAAGATCATGAATCTTCAATTTTGTCTATAGAAAAATCTAAGATCATGAATCTTCAATTTTGTCTATAGAAAAATCTAAGATCATGAATCTTCAATTTTGTCTATAGAAAAATCTAAGATCATGAATCTCCAATTTTTCTATAGAAAAAAACTAAGATCATGAATCTTAAATTTTTCTATAGAAAAAAACTAAGATCATGAATCTTCAATTTTGTCTATAGAAAAATCTAAGATCATGAATCTTCAATTTTGTCTATAGAAAAATCTAAGATCAGGAATCTCCAATTTTTCTATAAAAAGTCTACGATCATGAATCTCAAACTTTTCTATAAAAAAGTCTAAGATCATGAATCTCAAACTTTTCTACGGAAAATTCAACATCTTTCCTTAAAGAGTCAAGATCCTGCTCTTTTGCTTTCTTATAGAAACAATATTGATCTATTACAATTCTATAGAAGAAGTTAATACTTTGATTTATAACAGGATTTTTGACCTATAACGTTCCTATAAAATCAGATCTTGATCTATCACATTTTTTATAAAATAGTGAAGTAAAAAGCTAAAAAAGAAATGATCCATAACTTTCGCTATAAAGGTTTATTTTAAAAACTTTGAATCATTTCTCTTTGATAACAAATTAAGATCTTGATCGGCAACTTTCTTATAAAAAGATCAGCATTATCTTGTTTTGATCTTCATTTTAATGATCTTTCAAGATCTGTAGATCAATTAACCTTTATTATACAAAGATCAATGTCTGTATAATAAACAGTGAAGATTTTGACTGATCAATTCTCTTTTCAAAATATCGATCTGTTGATCTTTCTAAGATCATCATAGAGATTCTTTTATCTTACTTGATCTTAACTATTCTCTTAGGAAATATTCATCTCTAGAAAATTTCTTAAATAAAATAAAATAAATAAATATTTCTATACAGTTAATGAGTATGAGGAAGTATATGATGTAGATCACATGACCTTAAGTACATGATGAGGAGATAATTAATTTATAGAAAACATCAGTGTATAAGACATCTTAATCTCAAGATCATGATTTTCTTTATATAGAAATCATGTGCTAAGTGATTATGATTTTTCTATAAAGAAAATGATCATGATCTACATGATCATGTTTTGTTTCTATATGAAAAACGTTCATGATCTAAATAATCTAAAATTTTATAAAGAAAATATGATAATGAACTAGAGATCATTATTTTTCTGAATGAAAAAATAGTCATGTTTTGGAAGACTATGATTTTTTTCTATACAGCATATGATCATGATGATTTTTTATATAGAAAACGATCACCATCTAGATAATCTAAAATTCTATAAAGAAAAGATGATAATGAACTAGAGATCAATATTTTTCTGAATAAAAAAATGGTCATGTTTTAAGAGATCATGATTTTTTCTATACACCAAATGATCATGATTTTTTCATATAGAAAACGATCACCATCTAGATAATCATAAATTATATAAAGAAAATATGATAATGAACTAGAGATCATTATTTTTCTAAATAAAAAATTGATCATGTTTTAAAAGATTATGATTTTTTCTATACACCAAATGATCATGAATTTTTTTAATTCAGACAATGATCATGATTAGAAGACTTAAATTTTTTATATAATAATAATGCTTTTGATCATTAAGATGATCATGATTTTCTCTATAAAGTACAAATGTTAGTTGTAGTACAACTTTGATAATTATAGATCAAGATCTTTATAGATCATGATTTTTCGAGATCAAAGTCATGAATTATATAAAAAGAAGTTAATGATCTTGATCGTGAACTTGCTAAGGTTAGAATAATGGTTCAAGATCAAGAAATTTATCGGGGATTTAAATTATTTAATTTTAAAAAAATTTTCTTGTTCATTTTTCACTTTTGCTGGTAAAAATTCATTATCTAACAATAAATTTGAGGCATCGTGGGCCATTTTATCAGCATAAATTTGTTCTGATAATTTTTTTTTTATATATTTTTTATTGTTTTTATTTTTATTTTAGTTTAACGAAAAGTAGGTTGAATTATTTTAAGAGTGAATGTTTATTATTTACGATTCTTTTTTGGCATTTTTAGCAACCCACTCATGTTGCATGTCCATAAGAGATTGATAGAATACAAAAATACATTTTTTTATATATATTTTTTTGCGTTGATAAGATACGTTAAATTGATGATGAAACCCAAAATAATAAAATGTACTTTTCACAAGATACTTTTATTTCCACTTTTTTATAAAATTGTTTTTTTTCTTTTTTTATACCCTACACCATCACAAGTGGTGAAGAGGATGTATTAAAACTTTGTCCTTTCATGTGTAACACTTAGTCAATTTAGCTATGTGCATCTGTCTGTTTATTTGTCCATCTATCTGCCTGTCAGTCTATTTGTCCGTCTGTATGTCTATTGTTGGCAAGCTCACATCTACAATAATTGACAGAGCGCAATGAAATTTGGCCTGATTAAAATCGGTTAAGATGTAGACCGATCTCTGAACCTCTAATTTCAAGCGTTTTCAAGGTTTTTTAATTATTATTATTATTATTATTATTATTATTATTATTATTATTACTTTGCAATAAATTTTAACTTAACAAAATGACCAGTTTTTTGTTGTCATGTCTGGTTAATTTTCTTTTTTATGAAATTTTTCATATAAATAATTTTCATGTGGTTAATGTAATGAAAAAGTAATAATAATTTAAGTGTATCAGTCTAGACATTGAAAAAAAATTTATATTTAAAATAATAAAAATAATAATAAGATTATAATAAATAAATAGTTGGAAAACGCTATAACATTCTTGGTCTTATAATTAATCTCTCAAGAGTTTTGTCTGCTTAAATCAAGTGCGAAGGACCAAGGGAATTTTAATAAAGTAAATAATTAATATTAAACATTAAAGCAAGAGAGATAGAGAGAGAGAGAGAGAGGAAGAAAAACACTTAAAAGAAAAAGTATTTCTGCTTAAAATTAAAAAACAAAAAGAGTAAAAAAATATATTCCTTCTCTGTCTAGAAAATATGTTTTTTCTTTAAATAAAAAAATGTTAAGAAATTATTCTTCAATATCCCTCCACCACAAATACGTGTGAAGTAAATACATTATGTTTCCTACATAATCACTTACACATACAATCACAGACGTAAACAATATATAAACGGTTTTCATAAATTTAACACAGAAACACTTAATGAGTCATAAAATTAATTATATTTTTGGCTAAAACATTTTCTATTCTGAACCGATTTTGGTAATTTTTGGAATGGTAATGAATCATATATAACTTTATGTTATGAAAATATTTCATTCTAATTTGTTGATATATAATCGACAATTTTACGCTTGAACTTAGAGAGGTTGCCTCAGATATCGGTCTATTTCTTTAAATATACTCAATCGATTTTGCTGATTTTGAATAAGAAACTTCTTAGGACTAAAAATTCTTCGCTTGAACTAAGAGAGGTTGCCTCAGATATCGGTCTATATCTTTAAATATACTCAATCGATTTTGCTGATTTTGAATAAGAATCTTCTTAGGACTCACGGCAAATTTCATTGAGTTCTATTAATTATTGTGGACGTGCGCGTGCGATCAACAGACAGATAGACAGACAGACATAGCTATATCGACTTAGAGTTTGATTTGATGCCAGAATATATATACATTATGGGATCTAAGATGATTTCTTTTTAGCGTTACACTCCAAATGACATATACCCTCTTCTCCACTTGTTCTGGTGGAGGGTGTAAAAAAGCTGTTGTATAAAAAATCCATAAATTATCAGGTGTTTTTTGTTTTGTTTTTGTAATAAAAAAATAAACTCAAAATCTATACGATCGTGTTATGAATGAATAATTAAAAAAATATTCAATCGAATAAAGTGAATACAAATTTTAAGAATTTTATTTAATCAATTATAAAACTACAATATTACAGATGTTTGAATACAAAATGTCAAATAATGGTTTATTTATGTCGTTGGCAAAATGATGTCATACGTTTTTAAGTTGTAACATGTAAAATGGAAATGATTTAATTACACTCTTTTTATCTCTACAAAGATAAAAGTTAAGTTATCAATAACTTTTTTATAGAAAAGTTATGTTATCGATAACTTTTCTATAGAAAAGTTATGTTATCGATAATTTTTCTATAGAAAAGTTAAGTTATCGATAACTTTTCTATAGAAAAGTTATGTTATCGATAACTTTTCTATAGAAAAGTTATGTTATCGATAACTTTTCTATAGAAGAGTTATGTTATCGATAACTTTTCTATAGAAAAGTTATGTTATCGATAACTTTTCTATAGAAAAGTTATGTTATCGATAACTTTTCTATAGAAAAGTTAAGTTATCGATAACTTTTCTATAGAAAAGTTAAGTTATCGATAACTTTTCTATAGAAAAGTTAAGTTATCGATAACTTTTCTATAGAAAAGTTAAGTTATCGATAACTTTTCTATAGAAAAGTTAAGTTATCGATAACTTTTCTATAGAAAAGTTAAGTTATCGATAACTTTTCTATAGAAAAGTTAAGTTATCGATAACTTTTCTATAGAAAAGTTAAGTTATCGATAACTTTTCTATAGAAAAGTTAAGTTATCGATAACTTTTCTATAGAAAAGTTAAGTTATCGATAACTTTTCTATAGAAAAGTTAAGTTATCGATAACTTTTCTATAGAAAAGTTAAGTTATCGATAACTTTTCTATAGAAAAGTTAAGTTATCGATAACTTTTCTATAGAAAAGTTAAGTTATCGATAACTTTTCTATAGAAAAGTTAAGTTATCGATAACTTTTCTATAGAAAAGTTAAGTTATCGATAACTTTTCTATAGAAAAGTTAAGTTATCGATAACTTTTCTATAGAAAAGTTAAGTTATCGATAACTTTTCTATAGAAAAGTTAAGTTATCGATAACTTTTCTATAGAAAAGTTAAGTTATCGATAAATTTTCTATAGAAAAGTTAAGTTATCGATAACTTTTCTATAGAGAAGTTTAGTTATCGATAACTTTTCTATAGAAAAGTTAAGTTATCGATAACTTTTCTATAGAAAAGTTAAGTTATCGATAACTTTTCTATAGAAAAGTTAAGTTATCGATAACTTTACTAAAGAAAAGTTAAGTTATCGATAACTTTACTATAGAAAAGTTATGTTATCGATAACTTTACTATAGAAAAGTTAAGTTATCGATAACTTTTCTATAGAAAAGTTCACTTTTAATTATAATTAAAGTTAAAAAAAAAATTCTTTAAAAAAATTTATTTCCTAATTTTTGAATAAGAATTTCTGGTTGAATAATCAAAACAACAAACAAAATTTATTTTTAGAATTAAATATTTTTGAAGGAAGAAAAAGAGGAGAGAAAAAAGAAAGAACTTGTTTTTGTTCTTGTTAAGTGTTTGACAAACATGACAAATAAATTCCCTCCTCTAGTGTCAAAAAGAAAAAGAGAGATCTGAATAATTAATGTCTTTTTCTTTATTTTTTAATTTTTGTAATGAATAAATAATAAAATATTAAAAGATTAAAAGATTAATGATCGATCGATTCTATTGAAGAGAAAGATAATAAGAGTTATTTATTTATAAAATAAGTTAAGAAGTTTTAAGGGGAAAATATTACAGATTTATTAGTTTTTTAGTGCAGTAAAAAAGACTTAAATAAGGAGTGAGATCGAAAAATTTTAAATTTTAAAAATTTGTAGGTTTTAAAAAGGAATAATAGGAAATTTCTGAGAACTATAACAAATACCCAGACCAAATTTCATTGCGTTCTGTCAATTATTGTGGATGTGAGTGTGCCAAGGACAGACAGACCAATAGATGGACACACACAGCTAAATCGACTCATATTTTGATATGATGCAAGAATATATACATTACGGGATCTTGGATCATTCCTTCTTAACGTTACACAGGTAATAACAAAGTAAATATACTCTCTTCACCACTTTTGGTGCTGGCGGATTAAATGTTTTAATTAAAATCTTGTGTTAAAAAAATTTTCGATCTCAGTCCTTGTTAAAAAAAATACATGAAAATTATTCAAAACTAACCTTTTTAATAAAGAAAAAAATTCTTTAATTTAAAATGAAAAGATGTTAAACCCTGTGAAAGGTGGAAACAAGATCAGCGATCTACAGCAGCTGTTTATTTGATGATTTGGTGATTGTTTTTGAAAAGATCCAAAGGGCAGATTTAAAAGAATTTTTATTAAATAATTATAGAATTTTTTTATTTAATTAAAATTTTTATTAAATTTATAACATTTTTAAATGATTTTTTTTTTGATTTTTTGCTTTTTTCCCTCGATGACTTTTTATTAATACAAAATATTTTTTTTTTTTGATTTCAAATGTTATTGTATTTTTTTTATTTGATTATTTATATATTGTTATTGTTGTTGTTGTTTTTTTTTCTATTTATTTATTAATATTATTCTTTTGCTTTTTGTTGTTGTTGTTGTTATATTTTATTTTAATTTTTTATTAAACTTCTATGCTAATTGAATTGAAAAGAAGAAAAAAAAACATGGTTTATTAATGTTGTTTTTGTTATTAATTTATTTATTAGATCTGTATTTGTATACAATCTAACACTCTCACACTCACACTCTCACAAAGAAATTTATGCGAATTAAAAAGACACTTATATTTTATTTTATTTTATTTGTGTTCGTTTGTTCAGGTATCACGAAATCATTGCGTGTCAAAACGATTAATTTTTATTAAAAAAACTTACTGAAACACTCTCTCTCTCTCTCTCTGTCTTCATCATTCATTCATTTACTTCTCCCTCCTCCTACCTCTATCAATAATAAGTACAACAAAACATTTAAACACTCTTTAAATAATAAAATAAAATAAAATAATTCATTCACTTAACTTCTCCACTCACTTTTAAACACTCTCGTACTTAACACCAACAACTTATTTAAAAACAACAACAAAAAAGTAAGAATGTTTTGTTTAGCTACGTCGAATCATAAATACCCACCACCACAAATACGTGTGAAGTTAATACGTTATATTTCGAACATACACACTCACAGACGTATACAATATAATGAAAGTCCTTCGCTTGAACTAAGAGGACGCTGCATATATCGCTCTATATCTTTTAACATACTAAACCGATTTCATTCTAACTGTTTATGTGAGCGTGCCAAAAACAGACAGACAAACGGACATAGATAAATCGACTCAGATTTTGATTTGATACACGAATATATATACATTTTGGAGTCTGAGATGTTTCCTCCTCAGCGTTACACACGAAATGACAAAGTTTATATACCCACTTCACGACTTGTGATGGTGTAGGGCAAGAAAAACTGCTCTTCACCTCAACTCAAAGGTAAAATTTATACAAATTTGTGTAAACATGTGTTCTTTTTAAGAATTTTTAAATAAATTTTCAATAAAAAATTAATATAAATTAATTAAAATAAATTATAAAAATTTAAACAAATTAAATTAATTAAACTTCATTAATTTTTCATCTCCCTTTTGACATTTGGAATTTTTTACTTCAAAAAAATCGAAAAATATTTTTATAATTATTGAAACAGGAAAATCGAAATTAATTTCAATTTATTTATTTGTTCTTAGTTGCTGTTGTTGTTTTTATTGAGTTTTTTGTTGTTGTACAGTATTAATAATTATTATTAATAAATAATTAATTTGCTTTGACATCAATTTTCGTTTAATAATGAACTTTTTGAAAAAAAAAGTAATAAAATAATTATTAATATGGAATATATAGCGATAATTTGAATAATCTAAAGATCGAAAGATCATGAATTTGTTATAAGGAGATCCTGACTTTCTCTATACAGAAAAATTGTACAAACTAAAGATCTTATGTTTTTGTTGATCATGAATTTTAATCTTAAGATCAATTTTTTATAAAGAAATCTAAAGCTGATGAACAAACTAAAGATCATTTTGTTCCCAAAAAGAAAATTTCTTGTTCATAATTTTATAAACAAGAGATCATGAGGAAAATTTCACGATCAAAAGATCATAAATTTTTCGATAAAAAAATTTTAATAATTTTTAATAAAAATTTTCTTAAAAAAAAAACTTTTGTTCCTCATTATCCATTAAAAGATATATTCATGATCATAAGCTGATCACAAATTTTGATATAGAGATCATGGTATTACTAATAGGGAAATCTAAAGAAAAAAATTGCAAAGATCATAAAGTTTTCATCAGAAATGTGTCATGATCTTAAATTTTTATCTAGAGTTTATGACTTTTTGAAAACAGAAAATTTTCATTATCTTATGATCATAAAAAACTTCTTGATCAAAAGATCATGAACGTTATTTTGTTAAAAAATGATCTTTATAGAAAAACTCTTGGCTCTCATTATCCATAAAAAAATTCATGATCAATGGCAGATCACAAATTTTGATATAGAGATCATGGTACTACTAATAGGGAAATCTAAAGATCATGACTTTTTCTATAAAGAAAATTTGCATAAACTAAAGATCATAAAATTTTCACCAGAAAAGTGTCATGATCTTGAATTTTTATCTAGAGATCATGAATTTTTGAAAAAGAAAATTTCATAATCTTATGATCATAAAAAAACTTCATGATTAAGAGATCATGAACGTTATTTTGATTAAAAATTATCGTCATAGAAAAATTCTTGGCTCTGATTATCCAGAAAAAGAAAATTTCATGATCATAAGCGGATCAATAGTATTGATATAAAGATCAAGGAATTTTTTTATAGAAAAATTTAAAAATCATGACTTTTTCTATAAAGAAAATTGCATAAACTAAAGATCATAAAGTTTTCATCAGAAAATTGTCATGATCATGAATTTTAAAAAAGAAAATTTCATGAAAAGTGTCATGATCATGCATTTTGATATAAAGATCATGATATTTTCAAAGAAGATATTTTTATGGTCAGATTTTTTAAGAAAACTTCATGATCAAAAGATAAAAAAAAAATACTTTTTTACATATCGATTTCATCGATAACTTTTCTATGAAACAGAACAAATTCTCGATATTTTTCTATAGAAAGTTTGTGTTAATTAATTTTTCTATTGAAAATTTATCGGGAAATTATTTTTTTATAATTTTTTTTTTCATTTAATTTTTTTTTTCTAATTTTTTTTAAATTTTTTAAATCACTGATAATTTTAATAATTTTTATTTTGCGATAATCCACACGACATTCATAATAAAATATCAAATATAAAAAAGAAACCTTGAATTAAACAAATAAAAAAAAATCGAAAAAGAAACTTTGCAATAACTTTTTTGTTGGTTTTTGAAATAAATTTTTGCTTTTTCAAATAATTTAAAATCAGAGTATGGAAAAAAACTCGGACCAAAATCTCTATTTTCAAATGATTTTTATTTTTACTCTTCTTTGAGGAGATTAAAAAAAATGAAACTCTTTTCATTGCGATTTAAATTTTAATCTTTATTAATTCGATTTTGCTCTGTAGAAAATCGGAGAAAATTACTTTACTCTTCTTTTAGAGAAGAGTAAAAAAGAAGTTGTTTTGTTTTTTAATCCTCAAAATTGCGATATGTGTCACACAAAAAAATTATTATCGCAATAAAACTTATTGTTGTTGTTCAATATAATTTTAAAATTCTTTTGATTAAAATCTTTTTTAATTTTAATCATTTTTTCGAATTTGTTCAAAGAGCGATAAAAAATAAAGTTTTTTTTTATTCTTCAAAAAATACGATCGTTTGAAGTATAAAAAAGTGTCAAAAACCGTAATTTGTTAAAAACATTCAAATGAAATTAAAATTAATTTCAATAAATAAAATTAAAAAAAATAATAATAATAATTTCATGCAAAAACGAAGTCAAATCCTCCACATTTTTCTTCTTTTTTCGTTTCTTTTTTTCTGTTTAATTTAATTAAAAGCGTTTTATTTTTATTGTTGTTAATTAATTAAACAGCTGGTTTTAATTAAATAACAATATTATTGTTGTTTTAACAACAACAACAACTTTGGATTCATATGGTGAGAAATGGTGTAATTTAGTTGTGGTGATGACATGTTTTTCATAACGAACACACACACACACACAGAGTTAACGAAAAAAAAAGAAGAGGATAAGAAAGAGCAAAATGTTTGTACTGAGTGTTTAAATAAGAGAGAGAATGATGGGGAAAAGAAAGAGTTGTGGTGGGGCACAGTGTTGACCGTTACAATTTGATTTGTTTTTATTTTAATTTCTGTTTTTTTTTGTTATACAAAGAAGTTTTTGAAAAAAAAATAAATTTTATTATTTTTATTTAGTTTAAATTGTTCTTGTTTTTTCTTATTATTGTTTTTGTTGTTGTATTTCTTTTAAATACCTCTTACGCATACACAAACACTTATTTAAAGTCATTAATAAAAAAAATTAAAAAAAATAGGGGGAGACAAAAATTTTGTTTTATTTTTTGTTGTTGTTTCTTTTTAATACCCTCCACCAAGTAATACGCAAGTGGTGTATTAACTTTGTCATTTCGTGTGTAACGCTTAAAGGAATCATATATGTTCTTGCAACAAATCCTAAATCTTAGTCAATTTGGCTATGTCAGTCTGTCTGCCTCGGTGTCTGATAGCTCAATGAAATTTAGCCAGAGACCTGAAAAGCTTCCTATTAAAAACCAGCAAAATCGGTTTAATATATAAAAAGATATAGACTAATATCTGAGGCAATTTCTAAGTTCAAACAAAGATCTTTCGTCAAATACAAATTAGAATGAAATTGTATCATAACATGAAGTTGTATGTACTTCATTACCATACTAAAAACTTAATAAAATCGGTTCAGTAGCAAAAAAGGAGTTATAGCAAAAAATATAACACATTTTTTGACTCATTATAAGTGTTATAAAATTATTAAATTTACATCTGTATATTTACATGTGTGAGTGTTTATATACGAAACATAATGTATTTACTTCACATACATTTACGATGGAGGGTATTGATGATTCGGCATAGCCGAATATAGCATTCTTACTGGTTTTTTTAAAATATTGTTGTTGTGTTA
Source organism: Cochliomyia hominivorax (assembly GCA_004302925.2). Classification (NCBI taxonomy): domain Eukaryota; kingdom Metazoa; phylum Arthropoda; class Insecta; order Diptera; family Calliphoridae; genus Cochliomyia; species Cochliomyia hominivorax. Next base: position 36,282,496 of record PYHX02000467.1, on the reverse strand, counting down.
ATTTGGTTATATTATTATTATTATTGTTGTATTTGTTGTTATTCTTTTTTTCTGTTGTATATTATTGTTGTATTTTTTTTTGTTTTCAATATGTAAATAAATTATGTAAATTATTTTTAAGGTTTTAAACAAAATTTTATTTTAGTTGTTGTTTTTTGTAGTTTTTTTTTAATCTTAAAAAATCAAAAATTTAAAAACAAATTGTTGTTGTTGTACTTTTTAACACTTTAAACTGGTTCGAGTTTTAAACAAAACAAAAAACAAATAAATAAAGAAACCAGCTTTAACCAAAATTTTATAACGTTTTTATGATAATTTAACTTAATCTTCACTTTTTTAAAATTAAAAAAAAAAATAATAAAATAAAATTTTTCCTTTTTTATAATTTATTTACAATTTTCTTGTTATTATTTTTTTATTTATTTTAATTTTTTTCAAATTTTAAACATTTTTTTTAATTTAAAACTTTTTGATTTTTTTTTTTCATTATTCAAAATTTATTTGAAAATTTTTAAATTTTCAATATTTAAAAAAATTATTTAATTTTTTCAATCACATTTTTTTTTCTTCTAAAAATTCACAAACATATGTTTTTTTAATAAAAAACACTTTAAATTTAATTTACTTTAATTTCTTACTTTTTCTATTGTAACAATTTTATTTAAAGCGGTTTTTCCAAAATTTCTTTCTTTTCTAATTTAAAAATTAAATTTCCGTTAATTTAATCTATAAATAATTTTTCTTTCACATTCACATTTTTTTTCAAGTCTTTTTTCTTATAAAAATTTTTCTTTTTATTTTCATTTAATAAGTTTTAGTCTTTTTCTCAAAAATAATTTTCTTCCGTTTTATAAGAAAATAACGTTCTTGACCGTTTGATAAAAATTTTTACAATAATCATACGTCCCACTATCCAAATCATTCAAAACGGCCATTTATTAAACTGTACTCTCATTTCCTCTCGTCCTCTCTCTCACTCTCTTTTACTTCATCACATTTTTATTTCTTAAAAAAAAAGCTTTTTCGTTGTTTTTTTTTTTCATATTCTCTTTTTTTAATCTCCCTCTCTCTCTCTCATAAATTTCATTCTCTGTTTATTTATATTTTAATTCTTTTTACAACAACATCTTTTATTATTATTTACTATTTCGGTTCCAGTTTCAGTATTTTATTGTTATTTTTGTTGTTGTTGTTCTCACACTTCAAATATTTCTGTCTTCTTTAGTTTTGTTCTTTTAGTTTTATTTTTAAAAAAATACAACAACAAAAACATCAAAATAAAAATCTCATAAATTAAAATAAAGCAAAGCTCAGCTGTTTTAGAGTGTGCGCTATTTTGAAACGAGGGGTGGGAGTCAAAATTTAGGAAATATAATTATTTAAATATTCCACAATCTGCAAAGTAAACTTACGCTCATAAAAGAAAAATATCGTTAACTCTCCTTTCTGTAAAGAAAATAGTAAAAATGTTCAATTTTTCAAAGAAAAAATATCGATAACTTTATTATTCCAAATAAAACTTATCGATAACTATATTATTCTAAATATAACATATCAATAATTATATTATTTTATAAATTTTTCTATAGAGAAAAAGTATTTTTTTTTTCTATACAGAAAAAATAATGAACTATAGAGAATATGACTTTTTTCTATAGAGAAAAATGTGTTCATGATCATGAATTTTTCTATAGAGAGAAAAAAGGTTCATGATCATGAATTTTCTATAGGAAAAAAGTGTTCATGATCAGAATTTTTCTATAGAGAGAAAAAGTGTTCATGATCATGAATTTTTCTATAGAGAGAAAAAAGTGTTCATGATCATGAATTTTTCTATAGAGAGAAAAAAAGTGTTCATGATCATGAATTTTTCTATAGAGAGAAAAAAGTGTTCATGATCATGAATTTTCTATAGAGAGAAAAAAGTGTTCATGATCATGAATTTTTCTATAGAGAGAAAAAAAGTGTTCATGATCATGATTTTTTCTATAGAGAGAAAAAGTGTTCATGATCATGAATTTTTCTATAGAGAGAAAAAAGTGTTCATGATCATGAATTTTTCTATAGAGAAAAAAAGTGTTCATGATCATGAATTTTTTCTATAGAGAGAAAAAAGTGTTCATGATCATGAATTTTTCTATAGAGAGAAAAAAGTGTTCATGATCATGAATTTTTCTATAGAGAGAAAAAAGTGTTCATGATCATGAATTTTTCTATAGAGAGAAAAAAGTGTTCATGATCATGAATTTTTCTATAGAGAGAAAAAAGTGTTCATGATCATGAATTTTTTCTATAGAGAGAAAAAAATGTTCATGATCATGAATTTTTCTATAGAGAGAAAAAAGTGTTCATGATGATCATGAATTTTTTGCTATAGAGAGAAAAAGTGTTCAT
>PYHX02000467.1:36243245-36280002 GCA_004302925.2 Cochliomyia hominivorax | reverse complement strand
AGTGACAATTGAAAGGGAGGTTGTATGGGACCCATGAGAAGCAATGCACCGACTCTCGCATAATTTAGCATTTAGCACATCATAAGCCTTATTTCTGTCGAATTTCATTAAAATCGCTTTGTATTTAGGACTTTTATGAGCTTGAAACCTCATTATAGGAGGACATTTGTATGGGAGATACCTGAAATATTGAACCGAACATGGCCAATAGTCTTTGGCTTTGGTACGAAATAATAATACGTATTCAATTTCATCAAAAAATCTCAAAAAATTGCGACCTGTAGAGTGTTTAGAAAGTTTACAAGGACAGCGAACGCAGCATGTATCGTTAATCGACTAAGAAAGTGATTCTAAGACGAACGGTATACTTAAAGATGGGTGTAATACATTTTTTTCTGTAGGTTACAAACATTATGCTATATTCGGCTATGTCGAATCTACAATATCCTCTATCAATGCGAGTGAAGTAAATACTTCATGTTAATAAAAGTCATAATTTTTTTTAATTTTTTGGCTAAAACATTTTTCAAACTGAACCGATTTTGATCATTTTGGAATGGTAATGAAGCAATATAACTTTATATTATAGCAAAATTTCATTCTACATTTGTCGATTTTACGAAAGTTCTTCTTTAGAGGTTATGTCAGATATTGGTTTATCTTTCAATTTTAAATAGGAAACTTCTCAGGACTATAAAAAATACTCAGGCCAAATTCATTATGCTCTGTCAGTTATTGTTAATGTGAACGTGCCAACAGCAGAGAGACAGACAGACGTGAATAGCCGTTATGGATTCTGAAATGATTACTTCTCAGCGTTACTCATGGAATGACAAAGTCAATATACTCTCTTTAGAACTTGTGGTGGTGTAGGGTATACGAAAAAACTCACTCGTGTATAACCAAACTTTTTAGGGCATTTTGAGATTTTTTATTATTGACAAGTTCCACCACACACAAAAAAAAATGAATAAATATTCTTTGTTATCATTTCGATGTGTATTTTTTCCTATAAATTATTTTTCAAAAAGTTTTTATAATTTCTGATTCTTTTATTTTATTCTATTTTAATAATCTGCGTTATAAATTTGTTGCGTCTTTTATTATGATAACTTTACTTTTTATACCCTACACCACCACACTTGTGATGGTGCAGAGGGTATATGAACTTTGTCATTCCTTGTGAAACGCTAAGAAGGAATTATCTCTTCTCTCTTTTTATTTAAAAGCAGCGAAATTTATTTAGTATATAAAAGATATAGACCGATATCAGAGACAACCTCTAAGTTGGCAGCAAAAACTTTTGTAAAAATTGTCTAATATAAATATAAAGTTTAAGTTATATGTGCATTATTACCATTCTAAAAATTGTCAAATCGGTTCAGATGACAAACAAGTTATATAGTCAAACATATAATCCAATTTAAGACTCATTAAATGTTTCTGCATACCAATTTAATAAAAATTAAAAATTATATACGTTTGAGATTGTATGTTTGAGTGTGTAGTTTCGAAACATAACGTATTACTTCCACATACATGTGTAGGGTATTAAAGATTCGCCAGAGCCGATATAATATTCTTATTTGTTTTTCTCTTTCTCATTTGTTTTTTGTTAACTAAATTTGTTTATAAAATTTAAAACACTTTATTTTTATTTGTTGTTGTTATTTTTTAGGTTAAAATTATTCAGATTTTGGCGAAAAAGTAAAATAAATACATTTGAAAAGCGTGACAAAACAAAATAAATAAAAAAATATTTAATAAATAAAATAATAATAAATGAGATTAAGATCTAGATCTACAGGTCCGCAAAAATTAATTAAAAATTAAAATTTAATAAAAAATATTTAATAAAAATTAAATTTAATTCTAAAAAAATAACTAATAAAATCTGTTCCATAAAACATCACAAGTTTCATCAAAATCTAATTCTTTTAACGGAATTATAGCAGATTTACTGAACTATAAAACAAACTTTGAACTCCAGTGACAGACTAGACTATAGTTCACTCTTAAGACTAAAATATGTACTATAGAGTTGATTCTATTTTATATAGATTATAGTCTAGGTCTTTCTACGGACGTAGTTCATTTTAAAGATAACGTTCTGGTACATTCTATAGAGTACAGTGTAATTTATTTAAGTCTATAATAAATATTATAGTCTATAAAATATCTAGTCATTGTGTAGTTAATAAACTATATTCAGAACAAAGTAATTTAACGGACTAAGTATTATATATGTTCGATATTTTAGTCAATTTTGTAGAATTTAATATAGTCTATAGTACCAATAGATTTATTCCTGTAATAAAGTTTAATCTGTAAATATATTAAACTATAGTCTGCAATATAGTTATTATATAGTCGAGGATATAGTTAAGTTTAGAAACTAAGCTATAATATTTTATTCGCTAGTCTGACGATAGTTTAGTTTATACTCTGGACATAGTTATTATACGCTAAACTATAACTGAGACTATAGCCTGGACTATAATTTAAGTTTATAATGTTCTATATTCAGCATTATTGTTTAATCTATATTTTGAATTGTTATTTATAGTCAGGAATATGGTTAAGTCTACAGTCATGGATACAGTTCAGTCTACACTCTTTACTATAGGTTTAGCCTATTTTATAACATATAGTAAATACTATTTTGACTCTTTCTATATTTATAGATAAATTCTACTTTACTTTATAGACTTAGGAAAGTTTATAATATAAAACTAGTCGAGTCTACAGTTTAGATTATAAACAAGTGTGGAGTAAATACTATAAAGTAGTCTAGAATATAAACCCCTTAGAAACTAGTCTAAAATCTAGAGGCTTAACTATAAACTAGCTTTAAGCCTAGACTGAAAACAAGCCCACAGTCTAGACTTTAAACGGGTATAGAGGGCTAGACTAAAAACTAGTCTAGGTTATAGACCATAAACTAGTCTAGGGTCTAGACTATAGACTAGTGTTAGACTATAGAGTTGTGCTATGTAGTGTAGACTATAGACTAGACTACAACCTTTCTAGTTCTAACTTATATATTGATCAGTCTCTGTAAAAGTTATCTTACTAATTCAGACTATAAATTAGTCTAGAGTCTAAAGTTGTCTAGAATCTATTGCTATAAATTAGTATAAATTCTAGACAATATACTAAACTAAATTCTAGACTATGAACTAGCTAGATTTACAATTTGGTCTAAATATAGTTCAAAATATAATACAGTCTTGAATAGAAAGTAATCTAAAGTCTAGACTATGGATAGTCTAGATTTATTATTATACACTATCGACTATTTAAATTTTAGTCTATAGAACCAACTATATAATGTCCCATAGTCTAGACTACAATATCTCTAGCCGTAACCCGTAAATATAGATCAGTCTTCATTAAATGTTTCCTAAAAACAAAAACTTCTTCTTAATTAATCAGTGAAATAAAATTACTCTTCAACAAACACATGTTTTTTTTTCTTGTATCAAAAACAACAACAACAATAAAAAACGTGTAAATAAATAAAAGAATTTATATGAGTGTGATGTAAATAATGTATATAAATGTATATATATAAATACGTACATACAATACATATATATTACACAGTTATTAACCAAACTCAAGGTCAAAAGTGTTTATATTTTTTTTCTTTTTTGTACTTTTTTGTCTTTTTCAAAATTTGTTTTTGTTTGTAAGTTTATCATAGTTTTCTGTTTTGTTGTGTACATACATATGTATATGTGTAAAGAGAGTGTAGGAGAAGAAAGAATATAAGCAAAATGGAAAACAAAAGAAAATAAATATTTTTTTTGCTTTATAAACAAAATAATGAAATGAAGAGGAGATACAAACAAAAAGTAAGAAAAAAGGAATGAAGAAACTAAAGGGAATGAAAAAAGCCAAGATAAGCTTTTTATTAATTTTAACAAAAACAAAACTGTTTTTAAGGAAAAAAACAGTGGATTGGAGACTTAAAAGAAAGAACGTCTCCAACCTCTTTAAAGTGAACCTGAGTTTTTTCCTGCAAAAAAATGTCAAATCAAAGGTTCTTTGTTATATCTTGAACAGTGGAATTGGAGTTACTGTTCTTTCAATAAAAAACTTTGCGAATAGCGGAATATCCTCGCGTCAAAAAAATCTCCACAAGTGGTTTCAAAACAAGGCTCTAGAAATTTACCAGTTAGTGGAGAAATGCTTAAGACAATTACACTGCACTGGAGCATTCAATGCAAGCGCTAGCTGGCCTCAAGGGTTTTAAGCGCGTTATGGAATTGGTTTATTATAAAATAGAAAAGAATCTACTTTAATCAAAGAACATGGATTGAGTGCTGAACAAACATATAACACAGATGTATCTGAACTGTTTTAGAAGATGTTGCCGGAAAAAAAACATGCGTTAGCAGTGAATAAATTGAAACCATTTGTAATTGGTAATGCCAAAAAAGCGCGATCCTTTTAATCTTTTAACCGGTCGAATATAGAAGTTTAAAAAAACGCCGGAATGGAAACATTAATTTTTTTCTTAAATACTTGGCATATACTGCAGCGGACATCAGAGAATGGAACAATAATGAATCTGTTATTCCCGATACAGATAAAGACAATCTTAGTATTAGCACAGATAACGATAATAGTGATGTTGAGGTTCTATTGGAAACGAATAAATTCCAGCAACTAAAGCTGTGAAAATTTTTGAAAATGTCTTTGAATGAGCTGAGAATAGTGTATTAAAAAACCGAAACCGGAAGCCGGTTTATTGCATTTCAGAAAACCGACCGGTTTCGAATAATTTCTATTTTTGAATCATTCGTTTAAACGGCTTTTTGTTTATTACACCATGACTGAGTAAACGATTTTAGATAAAAGATAAAGACCTTTAATATAGACATATTCAGAAATTGAAGAAAGTGTTTCTGTAAGAAAAAATAATGGATCTAAATAAAACCATGGTATCTGGATAAATTATTTTAAATAAGATACCGAAAAACAATGACAAAAAAAATTTATGCCCCACCCATTTAGGGCACTATACAGTAGAGATGCGAGATATTTTCACGACTGTAATTTAATCACTGTGATTGGGAAATAACTGGTAACTATTGCGACTGAAATTATGATATAACAGTTGTTGAAAATGTCGTTATTTGATTTTAGATTGAGCCAACAAAATTACTTAAAAATTATTGCTGAGTTGACAATCTTTGACCGATTAGTAGTCGATTCGTTTTGGAATAGAAATCCAATTCTGGTGGGAACGTTGAAGAGCGTTTTCATTGCGCTGTTTCCTTTCCACGCCCCTCCAATGAGCTAAATTATTTACCGTTATTTTGAAACAAACATCATTAACAAAATAGTCCTTTGTATTCTTTAGAAATATTGTGATCTCTGTCACTATTTTAAAGAAGAGTGATTTAAAAAAATCACTTTCACTGGGAACGATGTTATTTTAATTCACGACATCAACGCTCTTCTCTACTATAATGTACGAGGATGATTTGAAGATTAAATAAAATTTTGTTTATAATGAATTTAGGCCATTATACGGTACATGTTTTTCTTGGTTGAACTCTAAATTTATTTTTATAATTAATAATATTTTTCCTATAAATTTATAATAATCAAACAGAAAACCTGGTTAATCGGCAAAAATCCGTATTCGAATTCGGCGTTTTTGAAAAGCCTCGTTTTCGAATAACTCGAAAACTGGATTTCTGATAATGTCGGGGTTTTTAATATACTAAATAATATTAATGATTACGATAATATCCGAAATTTATATGATTTTGGTGATTTAGCTGTACAAAAACCCAAAAGTTCCTGTAGAATACAAATGATTTTTAATTAATTTTTTTTAAATATAATAAAATTTGTGTTGTTATAAAAAATTAAGGATTTTTTTTTTAATTTTTAAATCTTGATGAAGTGACCTAATCCACTCTATTCCGACTCCACTGTAAGAAAAAAATTGCATTAAAATGAAGTATTTTTAAATTATAATTTAATGAAAAATTAATTGCAATAAATAATTAATTTTAAAAGTTGTTTTTTTTGTTATTATATAATCCGGCTTACTTTGTTTGCTTTTTTGTTTATAAACAAACCCCTTCATAAACAGTTAAAAAGCGAGAGAGAGAGGGAGAGAGAGAGTGCCAAAAGAGTAGTTAATTTTTAAAAGAGTAGACAAAAAAAGCTTTTTTCTTAAAAGCTTTTTTGCTTGTTATTTTGATGATAGAACATATTTTCTTTTAATATTATTAATTTTATTTTTTAATTATTTATTTATTTATTTGTATCTGTTTTTCTTCACTCTCTTCTATATACTTTGTTATATAAAGAGTATTGAATTTATAAAAAGTTTTCGTTTTTTTTTGTTTACATATTTTTATTATATTCTTATGTTCTTTTTCTTCTTCTTTTTATAGCTGAGCAAATACTAAGGAGTGAGATTGAAAAAACTTTAATTTCGTATTTAAGTTTTAAACGTCTTTCTGAAGCAAATTTTCTTATTCAGTTCTAATGATTATTTTGCTGATTTGCTTCAGACCCTACAAAAAATGAATGAAAAAACTAACGTACACAAAGTTAATTTACTTATACATTTGTAAGATTTTTTATTGAAATGTAAATCCAGCTAAATTAACCGTTACTATAACAAGGTTGCATTTTCAAACTTAACAAAAGTATTGTTTCCTGGAAAAATAGAGATGAGCGATACCCTGATTTTTGAATAATGTCGTTCCTAGTGAAAGTGATTTTTAAATCACTGTTCTTTAAAACAGTGATAGTGATTGCAGTATTTCAAAAGAAAATTAGAATGATTTTATTAAAAAAAAATTTAAACTCACGGAAAACAAAAGAGTTTAATAATTGAATTAAATATCTCTCTATAGAGTAAAGACTCGACACCGTAAGAAACGTATATTTTTCATTTTAGATGAATCGCGAAAAGGGTCAGTCATTTTGCTGACTCTAAATTAAAATAAATAAGAAAAAAAACATTATTAGTAACTGTTATTTCATAATTTCAGTCACTGCAGTTAACAGTGATTTACCAATCACAGTGATTAAATCACAGTAGTGAAAATATCGCTCATCTCTAATATACACCCTTTGGAGACATAAATATTAATAGCATGGCAGAAGAAAATAATCTGGAAATCTTTATTTAGTTCCGAAAATTCTTATCATGATAGATCGGTTGCAAAAAGAGTATCTTAGAGATATGAAAATGTAAAAAACCCTCCCTGTTCGTGTCTTTATTTCGTAGTTCGTACATCGCAAAACATTTAAGTTGTCAAATAAATATTTAAAAAAATGAAAATGAAGGTTGAAATTAGATGATTCGACGTGGAAATCATGAAATCACTCTTTCGAGATTAAATAAAACATATATTTTCACTTTCCTTATCAGGATAAATCCTTTAATTCAAACTCCGTAGCTTTGAATAACTGAATAGTATAACCCAAACGACCTTTAATGAAGCCTCCACTTAATTTTCACAAAAACTTTTTTTGAATTAAGAAAATAATTTCGGAAGTGTATTTTATGAAAGGGCTGCAGAATTTAATTGACGCCCCGGATTTTGGAGTTATCATACAACAATAATTACGTTAGGATCACAGGCTTGCAAAGAAGTGTTTTGACCCATGTCCAAGTTAACAAATAATTTTTTTGTAGTAGAATTTTCAGCAAAATATAACTGAAACAAAAACATTTTACTAGCACTCATAGCGTTCTAAAAATGGGTTCCTCTTAGCTTTGGTTTAAACCCGCAGAACACCGATTTAAGGACAGTGTTACATGATATTGTTGTTTACAAAAACTTTAATGCTTCGCCAATAATGAAATCGCCTTAATTCGTGTTGTGTACATTTATCAAAATGACTGCTTTGGCACATGGCAAATATGTGAAAGAGTAAATTGCGAGTCATCATTTCCGTCACGTGAAGTGTTTAAAAGAAAACAATTCGGAAATTGTGAGAAGTATGTGAAAGCATATATTGGAAACAGCATGAATTTTGTCGCGAAAGCCCTAAAAGGATTCTGAAGAGTAATTAAATTATATTTTCCTAAGATTTATGTATGAAAGAATATTTTTGTTAGACGACTATCAGAATGTAAGGAATCTATATATTCAAGCTATTATGATCTCCCAGATTTTTCTAATGAAAACATTCATGTGGTGGATTTGGTTTGACAACATTAACAAATCGTTATATGCTTAAAAATTGATCATCTCACGATTTTCACTGGACTTCGGCCGTTCCAGCATTTCTGATAAACATAATGCCTCTCTTAACATAAGAAGAAATCAAAACTTGAAGATCTATAATTTCAAAATAAATTAAATTTTTATCTTAATCTTTTTTCAGCCTCCTTCCTTATCATCTTCTTGTTTTCATAGCTGAGAACTATAAAATGTTGTTGTTTCTTTTTTTTTTCAATGTAGAAAAATGACAAGCAAAATATAAATTAAGACTAAGAACGTCAGCAGGAAGAAGAATATTATTAAGAATGTTTTCGTATAAACAAAAATAACAATAACAATAACAATAATAAAAATAATAATATTATACTATAAAATTTATATTATATACTTATATATATTATGTATATAATATATATGTATAAATATATGATCACATGTATATTTATATATAAATAATAATATATAGATTTTTTATACTCTTCACCACTACAAATGGTAGTAATTTTGTCATTCCATGTGTAAAGCTAAGAAGGAATCATTTCAAATCCCATAATGTATATATATTCCTGTATCGAATTAAAATCTGAGTCGATATATTTATGTCCGCCTGTAGTTGATACTCTTACATCCACAATAACTGATAGAGCTCAATGGAATTTAGCCTTAGCATTTGCTATAATCTTAAGAAGTTTCCTATTCATAAACCAGTAAAATCGGTTAAGTATATTAAAAGATATAAACCGATATCAAGAGCCACCTCTAAGATCAAGCAAGAAACTTGCGTAAAATTGTCAATTATAAATCTACAAATTAGAATAAAATTTCGCCCTAACATTAAGCTATATGAACTCCATTATCGTTCCAAAAATTATCGGTTCAGTTGAAAAAAGTTATAGCCAAAAATACAACGTATCTTATGACTCAGTAAGTGCACATGGAAAAGAAAACTTAAAACTTGAATCATTGTCGAAAACATAGATGACTTGAGATGGACAAAATTTTTTTTTCATTCAGTCAAACGCTTTATAGTTTGGGATGAAATAATGCAAAATTATGCAACTTTTTAGTTGAAAAATTTCAAGGAAGAACAAATTGCATTTAATGTTAAACAATGTTAAATCAACATTTTTTATACAGAATCAAAATTATAACTGCTTAAATGTTAAGTTGTTGGAACGCTCACATCTACAATAACTGATAGAGCTCAATGGAATTTAGCCTGAGTCTTAGTTATAGTCCGCAGAAGTTTCCTATTCCAGCGATATCGGTTAAGTATATTAGAAGATATAAACCGATATTTGAGGCAACCTCTAAGTTCAAGCAAGAAACTTGCGTAAAAGCGTCAACTATAAATCGACAAATTAGCATAAAATTTCACCTAAACATTAAAGCTATATGTACTCCATTATCATTCCAAAATTTATAAAAATCGGTTCGGTTGGAACAAAAGTTATAGTCAAAAATATATAACTACTTTTATGACCCATTAAATGTTCTTGTTTTATATTTAAGAAAAACTTGTAAATATTGTATATGTTTGTGAGTGTATATGTACGAAACATGATGTATTTACTTTACACACATTTGCGGTGGAGTGTATTGAAGATTCGGTATAGCCGACATTTGTTTTCTTTATAAAACAGTTGATTGTGTGAGTCTCATTATGAAATTAAAATGTTGTTTTTATTTTGTTCTTTTTTGTTTTGTTTTGTTTGCTCTTGTTGTTATTGTTTTTAATTATAAATTTATTAATAATTTTTTTTGTTATTGTTTTTTCTTAGAATTTTGTTCATGTTTTTTATATTTTTCTTTCATATTTTTTTTCATTTTGTTATTATTTACTTTAAGTTTACTCTCTCACCGTGTTAGTCTCTCTCTCTGTTTGATGACGTCAATATTTGATGATAACAATAACAATAATCATAATAAATATGAGTAGACTGTGGGTACAATTGTACTTAAAAAGATTGTCTTATGTTATTGTTGTTATTGTATTTTTTGTTTACAATAACAATAATTGAAAGGCGGCTATTTAAAGAAGCACATTTTTAAATAAAAAACAACAACAACAAAAAAGAACAATAAAACAATTTACAAATTGATTTTAATTCAATCATTTTATTTGATTGAAACATGAAAAATTGATAAAACAAAAAGAAAATAAATTGATGAAAGAACAAACTATAGGGAACCTCAAGTTCTTAAGTTTCATAAATCACCAGGACCAGATGAAATTTTTCTCGACAAATTTGCAGAAAAATGGGGACTTAATCATTGACTGCATAAAAAATTTAAACCTTATTAAGGTCCCTCAATTTTCAATATCAAGGAAACAAACTAATGGACCGATTTTGTTGAAAATTTCACAGAATTTACAATATTTCGATATTGGTTTCAATCACTTCTTCAATAAACTGTTCTACTGGACGAAATGTAGGACGGATAGGATCCAGGGGAGTATCTTAAAATCATCATCGAGTATCTTAAAAACCACTCACTTCAACGATAATTTTCAAATTTTGTCCGGAAAACTTGTTCAAGAAACTATTTTACAAGACAAAAGTGGAGCGGATAGAATCAGGGAGAGAGGTTGCCCCCATATAATGCAAAGTTTTATCATCAAATATCAAAAGAACTATAACAGAGAGAATATGGTCCCAATAATTTTTTTGAAAGGATTCTTTTACGATGAAAATATGAAAGGGATAGGATCAGGGAAAGGGGTAGCCTCCATGTAAAGAAAATGTTAATAATGGAATATCAAAGAACAATTTGGTCATAATCAATTTTTCAAGTAACTGTTTCACTGGACCGAATGAAGGGCGTATAGGGTAATGGGAAGAGGTGTCCCCCATACAAATAAATTATTGATTATCGAATATCAAAAGAACTATAACAGCAGCAATAGTTCTCAAATTCGACACCAATAATTTTCTCAAGAATTTATTTTACTGATCAAAATATAGGACGGTTGGGATCAAGGGAAAGGTACTCCCATACAAATATAATATTAATTATAGAATATTAAAAAACTGTAAAAGCGGGAGTATTCAAATTAATTCCAAATACTTTCCAAAAGATCTTCTTTACTGGTCAAAATGCAGGATGAATAAGACCATTCGGATGGGTACCACCTATTTTATAAAGACGACAATGCGTACCGGGTTTTAGCTAGCATATTTTATTAATCGTAGTAGATAACATGTCGCAACCAGCACTAAACTAGAGAGTAAGAAGATTAGGAAACTACAGTAGTGGAACATTTTTATGTACTGAAGAGCTGTTTAATTATAGATACCAAAATGAAGAAACAATTCGAGAAATAGATATTGAGGAGTATGAATATGGTCACGAGAAAACTTAACTACCACAGAGTCAATAAGAAAAAATCTGAAAGGATTTATTATATATTTAGAAGATTAACAATCTGGTTCTTAGGAAACGATGCCAAGTCGCATCGAATATTTCTCGGGAAGAATCCTTTGGAATCTGTTCAACAAAAGCCCTCGTTTATAAGGAAACTAAATGAATCGGAATCAATGAGAAACGATTCTCCTATAAACGTTACTATTCGGAAAATGGATGCAGTAGTTGTAAAAAGTGCGAAGTGAAGATATGTGAAAGGAAAGAAAGAAAGATTAAAAGTTCGAGGTCGTAAGAAAATTAAGCTTTCGAAAAATCAATGAAAAGACTAATCAACGGATTCAAAAAAGAAATAACGTTAAGTAATTCTCGACATCAGATCGTGAGAAATCTAAAGATTAGCAAATTGAATGAGAAACCCTTCGAAGGATTCGAAAGCGTAAAAATTAAATTTTCTTTACGAATTTCAGTAATCAATGAAGAGTCCAATGGAAAGATTTGAAAAAAATGGTTTAAAAAATTTAACAAGAAAAAAACAATCGAACCACTGAAAGCGGTTAATTTGGAAGATGATAATTCGAGAATAATTTTAAAACTCAAATCAATTTTGAGGGGTTTAGCAAACACTGGATGGTGTTATTTGGTTTAAAGCATAAAACCTGAGATATTAAATTTTGACTCGTCAAGTTATGCTTTCTGCACACATACACTATAAACATACTGCTACTTCGCTCAACAAAGGCAAATGTATAGATATGTGTGAACGCATCTCTAAGAAGAAGAAGAAGAAGAAGAAGAATGTTATATTTTAAAAAATTTTATTATTAAAAAAATAAATTGAATTATAGATGATTTGGCAAAAAAAATCCCTTCTCTCTTATGAAATGTTTAAACATGAGAGCAGCTTGTTTACTTCCATATTTATTTTATTATTATTTGATTTGTTATTGTTTTTTTTTTCATAAAACCACAAAAAAGCGATTAATTTAAATAAAAAAATCAAAATAATCAAAACAAAAACTGCAAACAATTTCACAACAATTTGACTAAATTGCAAAGCTTTCTCTGTTTTGATTTTTTTTTTATTTTTGTTCTCTCATTTTATTTTATATTTATATAAATTTGTTGACAGCAAAACAGAGTGTGGAAAAACTCGGAGTAAAATCATTATTTTCAACTGCTCCTTCTTTTTACTCTTCTTTGAAAAAATAAAACTCTTTTTTTCGATTAAAATATTTATATTTATTTTTTCGATTATGCTCAGTGAAAATCGGAAAAAATTAAATTTCTTGTCTCAAAAAAACTTACTGTTTATACTAAAAATGCAATAACAAAACCACACAAAAATGTCAAATCATCTTATAAAGGTTGTAAACATACAAACAATTCCTTTTTTCAGCTTAATAAAAAAACATTTTCCATTGCGTGAATTATTCATTATAAAACTCTTTTTCGGATTTTACTCTTTTTGTGAATTTCGCTCTATTTGATTTTTATCTTTTTTTAGAATTAAACTCTTGCTCAAAGAGCGATAAAAATATAAAACTTTTTTTTTTTTAAATTAAACTCTTTGAAAGAGCCGATAGTTTGAAGATTAGAAAAAAGAGTCAAAAATCGTACTGACAGCACACAAAACACAAAAAAAACACAATTATTTAATTTTATAAAAGAAAATTAAAATGTTTATTATATTTTGTTTTTTTTTTCTATTTCTTTCTTTCTGTAAAAAAGATTCTTAAGAATTTTCCTTTGTCTAAAACAAAATGATGTAAAAATGTTTACAAGATAAACTAAGTAAAATTTACAAAGATCGCGAAAGAGAGTGAGAGAGGGGAATAGAGTAGAAGAGAGTGTTTTAAACAAAGATATGATTTTCTTAGATTTTTTTTAATATAGAACAAATAAGAATGCGTGTAATAAAGTAAATACTTTATATTTCGTACATATACATTCACACATAAACTCACAGACGTATACAATATATACACGTTTTTCTTAAATATAACACAGGAATACATACGGAATAAATAAGTAAAATCAACATCGAACATAGTTGAATTTAGACTATTCAAACTTTTTTTCATTAAGTTGAAATGAAGCGCTTTTTAAAACGCTTTTAAGTTTGGGGATGAAATAATATTGTGCCTATTAGACTATTTCGATAATTTCTCAAATTATACAATAATATTTTTTTTAATTACTTTTTTAATTGTAAAATTTCAAGGTAGAAAAAATTGTATTTATTGTGACACAAAGTTGGATTAACATTTTTATCTCTCTATTAAGAGCGATATTTTCACTATTGTGATTTTATCACTGTGATTAGTGAATCACTAGTAACTACTTTGACTGAAATTATGCAATAACAGTCGCTAAAAATGACGTTCTCTCAAAATTGTTGGATAATTAAATTTATTTAATTTTAGTTTGAGTCATCAAGATTACTTAAAGATGAAGCGGAGCGTAATTTCTAAACCCTTTTGTTTTTATTATTTTCCAGCGAACTTCCATCATCGAGTCATCTACAATGAAAATTAGCCAAACCTATGGCACACAGTATGAACTTCAATAGAGACTCTTATGTTGTCATTTTTGCAAAGTACAATCACCTGGTGGTCTTAGAGAGAGGTTGTTGTAAGAGCTTTGCTATTGTTGGATTTCCTCTCTGGAGAGAAACTTCCGGTTGATACAGCTATTGCTGCGTTCACAATCTATGACTGACTGGTAGTTCGAATATCTCCAATATTATTTTATCCGAAACTATAAAAAAATTTCAGTCAATGTCAAATCAACTATGCTTTCAACGATGATTCAAATTTTAAGTTTTTTTTTTTACTGTGTGCACTTAAGAATTCAGTATATTTTTGGTCATAAAATTAAGTATATTTTGGGCTATAACTTTTTTTCAACTGAACCGATTTTGATAATTTTATGGATGGTAATGAAGTACATGTATCTTAATATTATGGCAAAATTTAATTCGATTTATATTTCACAATTTGACGAAAATTTTTCGCTTCAATTTAAAGGTTGCCTCAGATATCGGTTTATATCCTTTAATATAGTAAAACGATTTTGCCGAAAAGTCAGGTCAAATTTCATCAAGCTCCACCAATTATTGTGGATGTTAGCGTGCCATAAACAGACAGGCGGGCATAGCTAAATCGACTCAGATTTTGATTTAATGCAGGAGTATGTATACACTATAGGGTCTAAGATGAACTCCTTCTTAGCGTTACACACGTAATGACATAGTTAATATACTAGTGTTAATTGGAGGGTATAAAAATACATGTGCAATAAAAATTAACTATAACTGTTTATATTATCATAATTCTTCTATGATTTTGTTGTTGTTATTGTTTTAATTAAGTAAAGTGAAATAAAAATAAATGAAACAAAAGACGTAACAATTCTCATCTACGTAATCGTAACAGTCAATGGGTCACATTAGTCTAGTCTCTTTTGTTTTTGTTGTTTTTTTTTTTAATAAAATACAAATAAATTGCATTTTATGTTTTTTTATTTATTTAATTGTTTAGTGGCATTTTATTTTATTTACTTTTAAATTAATTTATTTTTTTATATAATAATGAATGTGTGATTTTTCTTTGTTTTTTTAATAGAGACGAGTGTAAAATTCATATTAAAATTGGCGCCATATTTCATTTACTTTGATTGAATTTTTCAAATAGTTTTTAATGTAAGTTTTTGTTGTAAAACGAGGATCGATAAAGGCATTTAAAGAAAATATGTGTATATCAAAGTAGTTAGATTAAATATATAATTTGAATAAATTTAAAAAATAATTATAAAAACCTTATTATAGAATTAAATTTTAAATCCAGAAGTTTTTATTTTACCTGAAAAATAAAAGAAAAAAATATTTAATAAAATTGAATAAAAATTTTTATAAAAAATATTTTCGAGATATTTTCAATTTTATTTTTTTTTAATCTTTTGTAACATCCCTCGTTATTTACACATTTTCTTTCTACACATGAGTGTCAGTTTTAATGCAAATCATTATTTAAGAAAATTAAAACACATTTTTCAGTTTGACAAGTTATTTATAAATTTCATTCTTAAGAAAATTCAGAAATTCTAAAGAATTATTTTTTTCTACAAAAATAAAAAATGACACAGATTTTCTTTTACCGGCATCCGTGACATATTTTCAACGCCAAGTGAGTAAAATTATAAATAAAAAACTCATCGAATACTTGACTTAGAAAATAGAAAAATTATCGATAACTTGTCTTTTCTATAGAAAAGTTATCGATAACTTGTCTTTTCTATAGAAAAGTTATCGATAACTTTCTTTTCTATAGAAAAGTTATCGATAACTTGTCTTTTCTATAGAAAAGTTATCGATAACTTGTCTTTTCTATAGAAAAGTTATCGATAACTTGTCTTTTCTATAGAAAAGTTATCGATAACTTGTCTTTTCTATCGAAAAGTTATCGATAACTTGTCTTTTCTATAGAAAAGTTATCGATAACTTGTCTTTTCTATCGAAAAGTTATCGATAACTTGTCTTTTCTATAGAAAAGTTATCGATAACTTGTCTTTTCTATAGAAAAGTTATCGATAACTTGTCTTTTCTATAGAAAAGTTATCGATAACTTGTCTTTTCTATAGAAAAGTTATCGATAACTTGTCTTTTCTATAGAAAAGTTATCGATAACTTGTCTTTTCTATAGAAAAGTTATCGATAACTTGTCTTTCTATAGAAAATTATCGATAACTTGTCTTTTCTATAGAAAAGTTATCGATAACTTGTCTTTTCTATAGAAAAGTTATCGATAACTTGTCTTTTCTATAGAAAAAGTTATCGATAACTTGTCTTTTCTATAGAAAAGTTATCGATAACTTGTCTTTTCTATCGAAAAGTTATCGATAACTTGTCTTTTCTATAGAAAAGTTATCGATAACTTGTCTTTTCTATCGAAAAGTTATCGATAACTTGTCTTTTCTATCGAAAAGTTATCGATAACTTGTCTTTTCTATCGAAAAGTTATCGATAACTTGTCTTTTCTATCGAAAAGTTATCGATAACTTGTCTCTTCTATCGAAAAGTTATCGATAACTTGTCTTTTCTATCGAAAAGTTATCGATAACTTGTCTCTTCTATCGAAAAGTTATCGATAACTTGTCTTTTCTATCGAAAAGTTATCGATAACTTGTCTCTTCTATCGAAAAGTTATCGATAACTTGTCTTTTCTATCGAAAAGTTATCGATAACTTGTCTTTTCTATCGAAAAGTTATCGATAACTTGTCTTTTCTATCGAAAAGTTATCGATAACTTGTCTTTTCTATCGAAAAGTTACCGATAACTTGTCTTTTCTATCGAAAAGTTATCGATAACTTGTCTTTTCTATCGAAAAGTTATCGATAACTTGTCTTTTCTATCGAAAAGTTATCGATAACTTGTCTTTTCTATCGAAAAGTTATCGATAACTTGTCTTTTCTATCGAAAAGTTATCGATAACTTGTCTTTTCTATCGAAAAGTTATCGATAACTTGTCTTTTCTATCGAAAAGTTATCGATAACTTGTCTTTTCTATCGAAAAGTTATCGATAACTTGTCTTTTCTATCGAAAGTTATCGATAACTTGTCTTTTCTATCGAAAAGTTATCGATAACTTGTCTTTTCTATCGAAAAGTTATCGATAACTTGTCTTTTCTATCGAAAAGTTATCGATAACTTGTCTTTTCTATCGAAAAGTTATCGATAACTTGTCTTTTCTATCGAAAAGTTATCGATAACTTGTCTTTTCTATCGAAAAGTTATCGATAACTTGTCTTTTCTATCGAAAAGTTATCGATAACTTGTCTTTTCTATCGAAAAGTTATCGATAACTTGTCTTTTCTATAGAAAAGTTAACGATCATTAATTATAGATCAAGATAATTTAACTTTTTAATAGAAAAAAGTAATGCACACTCTAATTTTTATATAGAAAAATTGATCTTGATGACTTTATTTAAGGTTAAGCTTTTGATCGTGACTTGACCAAATGATCAAGGCTAAATTAATTTTCTTTTCAATTTGATTTTTATTAAATTTGAATATAAATGAGATTTTTTTAAATTTTGGACTTTTTACAATTTCTTTTTTCAATTATCGCACAAAATTAACACTTTTTTGTGAAATTTCAAAAAAAACACATCGAACGCGTTTTTATTCTGTGAAATTTTATAAATTTTTGTAGGTTTTAAGAGGAAAAGATAAAGAAGAAAATAAACAAATAATATGGAAATAAAAATTAACAAACAGCTGTTAAAATGTTTATTTAGCAATGGAAGAGGGAAAGGGAGAGAGAGAGAGAAAGAGAGGAAGAAATACAGATTAAAGATAAAGTGAGTTTAAATGATTTTCATAAGATAACGACTGACTATCTGTCATTTAAAGTTCAAGATTAAATTTAATACAAATTAAGAAGTGAGATCAACAAATTCTTAACACACATATGTGCTAATTAAAGCGAAATCACTATATTTACTGTTTTAAATTTATTTATTTGATTTTGTGATGATCATTTGTGATCACCAAAATTTCTTCTTTTCCAAAAAATCCTACCATTAACGTTTTTATAGTGCTTTCTCTCACTTTTATCGGACAGGTAGTACACCTTCGTTGAAAGTCTGTTACACTTTTGGAAAGCTTTTTTATGCAATTCAATTCTCTTAATCGGATTAACAATTTAAGTCATTTATTAGACATTAAACAAAGGTTACTTGATCAAAAAATAAATCAAAAAATAATTGGTTTAAACGATTTAATGAAAAACGTGTGTTTAGAATTTTTCAATCTCATTCCTTATGTCTTTTGGTTTTGTGTTTTATAGGAAATTTTACAACAAATAAGATAATACACTTTTTGCTTTTTGTGGCTGAACTCAACTCAATTATTATTTGATCGTGTAAAATGTTTAATAAGCTGTTTTGTCTGTACAGCTGCCTAACATTTGAGGTTTTTTTATATTTTTGTTTATTTTAGATAAATTTACAATTTGTTTAAAATTTATATATTTAAGAATTGATTATTTAATTCTAAAATGATGATATTTTTTCCCGTAAAACTTTAGTGGTTTCCGGATTCTTGGTTAAAACTTAATTTTGTATTCTGATAAATTCTGATTTAAATTTGAAATCACGTGTTTACAAATTACAAAAACAACTGATAACAAGTTAGAATAGTATATTCCAAAGTTTTTCGCTTGAACTTAGAGGTTGTCTGAGATATCGGTCTATATATATTTTAATATACTAAACTGGTTTTGCTGTTTTTAAATAGGAAACGTCTCAGGGCCATAACAAATAACCAGACCACATTTCATTGAGCTTTATCAATTATTGTGGATGTGAGCGTGTCAACAGCAGACAAATAGAACTTACAACCTTTAAAACATTTCTATCCGTGTAAAAATGCTCTTTATGTAATTTTGATTTTAAATCGAAAGCCCTTCTAACATCTTAAAAAGCTTTTAAGCCACTTTCAGTTATACTTTTTTTAATCTTCCCCTCATTAAAGTTAAAGCATTTTCCTATATTTCCTTATCAATCTATTCAAATCAAAATTCATATAATTGACGTCAAAATCTTATTTTCCTGAATTAATTTCAATTTTCTCTCTTTTTTCTTTGCAAAATCTTGTTATGCTGCTCTTCCTCTCCCTCCTCTCTAAAACAAGTAAAAAGTGATTGTCATTTGTTGTTTTATTGCATCATTATTAAGAGAGACTGATTTCTTATTATTTCTTCATCTTCTTCTTCTTCATTTTGTGGGTCAATAAAAAATTCTAAAATCGAAAAATGATAAGAAAATTTATTGTCGTTGTAAAAAAATTCATTCATTCGAACAATAAAAAAAAGGAACTGAATTATGAGTTTGAGAACAAAAAATTCTAATCAAATAATGAAGAAAAGTTTTAAGCTCAAATCTAATTTCCTCTTTGTGGCAAAAACTGCGAAAAAGAAAAAAATATCAGTCACCGATTAATGACTGAAAGAGGAAGGAAATTAAATTTAATAAAAATTTTAAACTTTATTAGAAAAAATGGAAGATAGAAAGATGAATAGAAGCGGTTTATTTCAAGAAAAGCAACTTAAAAGCTTTTTATCTTATAAAACAGAATTGAAAGAAATCTTTTTGAAAAACTTTGTACTTAATTATATAGAAGAGTTTTCGATGTACACAAAAGACAAGTTATCGATAACTTTTCTATAGAAAAGACAAGTTATCGATAACTTTTCTATAGAAAAGACAAGTTATCGATAACTTTTCTATAGAAAAGACAAGTTATCGATAACTTTTCTATAGAAAAGACAAGTTATCGATAACTTTTCTATAGAAAAGACAAGTTATCGATAACTTTTCTATAGAAAAGACAAGTTATCGATAACTTTTCTATAGAAAAGACAAGTTATCGATAACTTTTCTATAGAAAAGACAAGTTATCGATAACTTTTCTATAGAAAAGACAAGTTATCGATAACTTTTCTATAGAAAAGACAAGTTATCGATAACTTTTCTATAGAAAAGACAAGTTATCGATAACTTTTCTATAGAAAAGACAAGTTATCGATAACTTTTCTATAGAAAGACAAGTTATCGATACTTTATAGAAAGACAAGTTATCGATAACTTTTCTATAGAAAAGACAAGTTATCGATAACTTTTCTATAGAAAAGACAAGTTATCGATAACTTTTCTATAGAAAAGACAAGTTATCGATAACTTTTCTATAGAAAGACAAGTTATCGATAACTTTTCTATAGAAAAGACAAGTTATCGATAACTTTTCTATAGAAAAGACAAGTTATCGATAACTTTTCTATAGAAAAGACAAGTTATCGATAACTTTTCTATAGAAAAGACAAGTTATCGATAACTTTTCTATAGAAAAGACAAGTTATCGATAACTTTTCTATAGAAAAGACAAGTTATCGATAACTTTTCTATAGAAAAGACAAGTTATCGATAACTTTTCTATAGAAAAGACAAGTTATCGATAACTTTTCTATAGAAAAGACACTATAGAAAAGTTATCGATAACTTGTCTTTTCTATAGAAAAGTTATCGATAACTTTTCTATAGAAAAGACAAGTTATCGATAACTTTTCTATAGAAAAGACAAGTTATCGATAACTTTTCTATAGAAAAAATCTTAATAAAAAAAGATCAATCAAAATCTTGATTTAGTTTTGATCAAGATTATTTCTTCAAAAATATTATAGATAAATATTTTCGTTTTCTATAGATCGTTTTTCAAATATGATTTTTCGATTTTGATTTTCAAGATCCAAATGAGTTTTCTATAGAAAAGTTATCGATTTTCTTAATAAAAAATTGTTAAGACTAAAACGTTATATTTTGGTTCGTCCCCTTCCAAATGCTGAAACCAAAATGTGGGAAATAAAACGAAATGTGATAACTATTTATGTATGTATTTAGATACCAACAAAAACAATATTGAAAATCTAAAAAATGAAGAGAAGAAAAAAGTTAAAACAATAAAAAATATAAAACAACTTTTAAAGAAGAGTATGACGTCGTCGTTGGTAGAATCATCTAATTTTCGGGTTGTTCTTCTATTTCTATATTCTATTTAAACTATATCTATGTATGTGTATGTGTGCGTGATAATTAGTTTAAAGCCATTATTTAGGTAAATGGACAACATTTTTAAACCATCAATTGTCTCTCTTCGTAAAAAAACATAAAAAAATGTTAATTTTTATCTACTTTTTAGTCTAAAAAGGGGGAGAATGGAATAGAATAGAAACTAAAAACTAAACGAGCAAGAATGTTATATTCGGCTATGCCGAATCTTTAATACCCTCCACTAAAAGTGGGTGTAGTAGTAAATATGTTATTTTTCTCACATATACACTCAAACATATACTCATGGACGTAAAGAACATTAAAAAGTTTTTCCTAAATTTAACACGAAACATTTAATGAGTCATAAAATTATTTATATTTCTGGCTATAACTTTCATTCTACTGAACCGATTTTTATAATTTTTGGAATGATAATGAAGTACGATAATTCTTTGCTTGATCTAGAAGGTTGCCTAAGATATTGGTCTATATCTTTTAAAATACTAACACGATTGTGACTGGTCATACGTAGGACACTTCTTAGGGTTATAATTTCAATTTCATTGAGCTCAATTAAGCATTGTTGTTGTAAGCGTGCCGACAGTAGACAGACAGAGAATCAGACATAAATCGACTCAGATTTTAATTTGATGAAAATACGGATTGACAAACTTAATATACCTTTTTTCATCACTTGTGGTGGTGGAGGGTATTTAAACAAGAAAGAAGAAAAATACATTTGAAATTAATTTTTGTTTTATTTGTTTTCCTCAATTTTTCGATGTTTAAAGTGGATTTTAGGTTTTTTTGTTTGTTTGTTGTGCCAAATGGCAAACAAAACTCCCATTTTATTGAGGGGGAAACCATATTTTTTGGGGTCTGGTTCTGATTTTTTTGTTAATCGAAATCGTTTAAAAAAGAGAGAAACAAAAAACAACATTTAATTTAAAATTCTCTGTTTCTTCTATATTTATTTTTCTAGTATTCAAGGCCAATAACAGCCAATGACCGATTAAAATTAAAATTTCATTTCAAATTGTTTTTTATTTATTTATTATTTATTCTATTCAATGAATTTAATTTAAAAAAAATTATTCAAAAGGTGGGTATAAAATTAAAATACAGAAAAAATAAATATTTGGAGGAAATAAAATTTATTTAGAAAAGAAAATTTAACCAAAAAAAGTTAAGAAAAAACAAAATTATTCAATAGAATATATCATAGATCTTGAATCTCAAAATTTTTCTATAGAAAAGTCTACGATCATGAATCTCAAACTTTCCTTAAAAAAGTCAAAATCTTACTCTTTAGAAATAATATTGATCTATTACAATTCTATAGAAGAAGTTTATACTTTGATTTATAACAGGATTTTTGACCTATAACTTTCCTATAAAATCAGATCTTGATCTATCACATTTTCTATAGAATAGCGAAGTAAAAAGCCAAAAAAGAAATGATCCATAACTTTCGCTATAAAGGTTTATTTTAAAAACTTTTAATCATTTCTCTTTGATAACTCATTTATGATCTTGATCGGCAACTTTCTTATAAAAAGATCAGCATTATCTTGTTTTGATCTTCATTTTAATTATTTTTTAAGATCTGTAGATCAATAAACCTTTATTATATAAAGATCAATATCTGTATAATAAACAGTGAAGATTTTGACTGATCAATTCTACTTTTAAGATATCGATCTGTTGATCTTTCTAAGATCATCATAATTTTTCCTTCAATATAATGCTCTATAGAGATTCTTTTGATTATTATGATTTAGAAATCATAAATATTTCTATACAGTTAATGACTATAAAAAAGTATATGCTGTAGATCACATGACCTTAAGTACATGATGAGGATATAATTAATTTATTTATGTTTAAGACATCTTAATCTCACGATCATAATTTTCTTTATATAGAAATCATGTGCTAAGTGATTATGATTTTTCTATATAGAAAATTATCATGATCTACATGATCATATTTATATGAAAAACGTTCATAATCTAGATAATCTAAAATTCTATAAGAAATATGATAATGAACTACAGATCATTATTTTTCTGAATAAAAAAATGATCATGTTTTGGAAGATTATGATTTTTTTCTATACAACAAGCGATCATGATGATTTTTTTATATAGAAAACGATCACCATCTAGATTATCAAAAATTTTTTCTATATAGAAAATGATCATGATCTACATGATCATGTTTTGTTTCTATATGAAAAACGTTCATGATCTAGATAATCTAAAATTCTATAAAGAAAAGATGATAATGAACTAGAGATCAATATTTTTCTGAATAAAAAAATGGTCATGTTTTGGAAGATTATGATTTTTTCTATACAGCAAGCGATCATAATTTTTTTTATAAAGAAAACGATCATGATCTAGATAATCTAAAATTCTATAAAGAAAATATGATAATGAACTACAGATCATTATTTTTCTAAATAAAAAATGATCATGTTTTGGAAGATTATGATTTTTTCTATACAGCAAGCGATCATAATTTTTTTTATAAAGAAAACGATCATGATCTAGATAATCTAAAATTTTATAAAGAAAAAAATTATAATAAACTGGAGATCATTATTTTTCTGTCATGCTTTAAAAGATTATGATTTTTTCTATACACCAAATGATCATGAATTTTTTTATTCAGACAATGATCATGATTAGAAGACTTAAATTTTTTATATAAAAATAATGCTTTTGATCATTAAGATGATCATAATTTTCTCTATAAAGTACAAATGTTAGTTGTAGTACAACTTTGATAATTATAGATCAAGATCTTTATAGATCATGATTTTTCGAGATCAAAGTCATGAATTATATAAAAAGAAGTTAATGATCTTGATCGTGAACTTGCTAAGGTTAGAATAATGGTTCAAGATCAAGAAATTTATCGGGGATTTAAATAATTTAATTTAAAAAAAATTTCTTATTCATTTTTCACTTTTGCTGGTAAAAAATCATTATCTAACAATAAATTTGAGGCATCGTGGGCCATTTTATCAGCAGAAATTTGTTCTGATAATTTTTTTTAATTTATTTTTTTATTGTTTTTATTTTTATTTTAGTTTAACGAAAAGTAGGTTGAATTATTTTAAGAGTGAATGTTTATTATTTTCGATTCTTTTTTGGCATTTTTAGCAACCCACTCATGTCGCATGTCCATAAGAGATTGATAGAATACAAAAATAATTTTTTTATATATATTTTTTTGCGCTGATAAGATACGTTAAATTGATGATGAAACCCAAAATAATAAAAAATACTTTTCACAAGATACTTTTATTTCCACTTTTTTATAAAATTGTTTTTTTTCTTTTTTTATACCCTACGCCATCACAAGTGGTGAAGAGGATGTATTAAAACTTCGTCCTTTCATGTGTAACACTTAGTCAATTTAGCTATGTACGTCTGTCTGTTTATTTGTCCATCTATCTGCCTGTCAGTCTATTTGTCCGTCTGTCTGTCTGTTGTTGGCAAGCTCACATCTACAATAATTGATAGAGCGCAATGAAATTTGGCCTGAGTAAAATCGCTTAAGATATAGACCGATCTCTGAACCCCTAATTTCAAGCGTTTGGAAGTTATTTTTAATTATTATTATTATTTTGCAATAAATTTAAACTTAACTAAATGACAAGTTTTTTGTTGTCTTTTCTGGTTAATTTTCTTTTTTATGAAATTTCTCATATAAATAATTTTCATGTGGTTAATGTAATGAAAAAGTAATAATAATTTAAGTGTATCAGTCTAGACATTGAAAAAAAATTATATTTAAAATAATAAAAATAATAATAAGATTATAATAAATAAATAGTTGGAAAACGCTATAACATTTTCGGTCTTATAATTAATCTCTCAAGAGTTTTGTCTGCTTAAATCAAGTGCGAAGGACCAAGGGATTTTTAATAAAGTAAATAATTAATATTAAACATTAAAGCAAGAGAGAGAGTGAGGAAGAAAAACACTTAAGAGAAAAAGTATTTCTGCTTAAAATAAGAAAACAGAAAGAGTAAGAAGAATATTTTCCTTCTCTGTCTAGAAAATATGTTTTTTCTTTAAATAAAAAAAAAATTGTTAAGAAATTATTCTTCTTTCCTACATAATCACTTACACATACAATCACAGACGTAAACAATATATAAACGGTTTTCTAAATTTAACACAGAAACACTTAATGAGTCATAAAATTAATTATATTTTTGGCTATAACATTTTATTTTCTGAACCGATTTTGCTAATTTTTGGAATGGTAATGAATTACATATAATTTTATATTATGAAAATATTTCATTCGAATTTGTCGATATATAATTGACAATTTTACGCTTGAACTTAGAGAGGTTGCCTCAGATATCGGTCTATATCTTTAAATATACTCAAACGATTTTGCTGGTTTTGAATAAGAATCTTCTTAGGACTCACGGCAAATTTCATTGAGTTCTATTAATTATTGTGGACGTGCGCGTGCCATCAACAGACAGATAGACAGACAGACATAGCTATATCGACTTAGAGTTTGATTTGATGCCAGAATATATATACATTATGGGATCCAAGATGATTCCTTTTTAGCGTTACACTCCAAATGACATATACCCTCTTCTCCACTTGTTCTGGTGGAGGGTGTAAAAAAGCTGCTGTATAAAAAATCCATAAATTATCAGGTGTTTTTTGTTTTGTTTTTGTAATAAAAAAATAAACTCAAAATCTATACGATCGTGTTATGAATGAATAATTAAAAAAAATATTCAATCGAATAAAGTGAATACAAATTATAAGAATTTTATTTAATTAATTATAAAACTACAATATTACAGATGTTTGAATACAAAATGTCAAATAATGGTTTATTTATGTCGTTGGCAAAATGATGTCATACATTTTTAAGTTGTAACATGTAAAATGGAAATGATTTAATTACACTCTTTTTATCTCTACAAAGATTAAAAGTTAAGTTATCGATAACTTTTCTATAGAAAAGTTAAGTTATCGATAACTTTTCTATAGAAAAGTTATGTTATCGATAACTTTTCTATAGAAAAGTTATGTTATCGATAACTTTTCTATAGAAAAGTTAAGTTATCGATAACTTTTCTATAGAAAAGTTAAGTTATCGATAACTTTTCTATAGAAAAGTTATGTTATCGATAACTTTTCTATAGAAAAGTTAAGTTATCGATAACTTTTCTATAGAAAAGTTAAGTTATCGATAACTTTTCTATAGAAAAGTTAAGTTATCGATAACTTTTCTATAGAAAAGTTAAGTTATCGATAACTTTTCTATAGAAAAGTTAAGTTATCGATAACTTTTCTATAGAAAAGTTAAGTTATCGATAACTTTTCTATTAGAAAAGTTAAGTTATCGATAACTTTTCTATAGAAAAGTTAAGTTATCGATAACTTTTCTATAGAAAAGTTAAGTTATCGATAACTTTTCTATAGAAAAGTTAAGTTATCGATAACTTTTCTATAGAAAAGTTAAGTTATCGATAACTTTTCTATAGAAAAGTTAAGTTATCGATAACTTTTCTATAGAAAAGTTTAAAGTTATCGATAACTTTTCTATAGAAAAGTTAAGTTATCGATAACTTTTCTATAGAAAAGTAAGTTATCGATAACTTTTCTATAGAAAAGTTAAGTTATCGATAACTTTGAATTAACTTTTCTATAGAAAAGTTAAGTTATCGATAACTTTTCTATAGAAAAGTTAAGTTATCGATAACTTTTCTATAGAAAAGTTAAGTTATCGATAACTTTTCTATAGAAAGTTAAGTTATCGATAACTTTTCTATAGAAAAGTTAAGTTATCGATAACTTTTCTATAGAAAAGTTAAGTTATCGATAACTTTTCTATAGAAAAGTTATGTTATCGATAACTTTTCTATAGAAAAGTTAAGTTATCGATAACTTTTCTATAGAAAAGTTAAGTTATCGATAACTTTTCTATAGAAAAGTTAAGTTATCGATAACTTTTCTATAGAAAAGTTAAGTTATCGATAACTTTTCTATAGAAAAGTTAAGTTATCGATAACTTTTCTATAGAAAAGTTAAGTTATCGATAACTTTTCTATAGAAAAGTTAAGTTATCGATAACTTTTCTATAGAAAAGTTAAGTTATCGATAACTTTTCTATAGAAAAGTTAAGTTATCAATAACTTTTCTATAGAAAATTAAGTTATCGATAACTTTTTATAGAAAAGTTAAGTTATCGATAACTTTTTTATAGAAAAGTTAAGTTATCGATAACTTTTTATAGAAAAGTTAAGTTATCGATAACTTTTTTATAGAAAAGTTAAGTTATCGATAACTTTTTTATAGAAAAGTTAAGTTATCGATAACTTTTTATAGAAAAGTTAAGTTATCGATAACTTTTTTATAGAAAAGTTAAGTTATCGATAACTTTTTTATAGAAAAGTTAAGTTATCGATAATTTTTCTATAGAAAAGTTAAGTTATCGATAACTTTTCTATAGAAAAGTTAAGTTATCGATTTTCTATAGAAAAGTTATCGATAACTTAACTTTTCTATAGAAAAGTTAAGTTATCGATTTTCTATAGAAAAGTTAAGTTATCGATAACTTTTCTATAGAAAAGTTAAGTTATCGATAACTTTCTATAGAAAAGTTAAGTTATCGATAACTTTTCTATAGAAAAGTTAAGTTATCGATAACTTTTCTATAGAAAAGTTAAGTTATCGATAACTTTTCTATAGAAAAGTTAAGTTATCGATAACTTTTCTATAGAAAAGTTAAGTTATCGATAACTTTTCTATAGAAAAGTTAAGTTATCGATAACTTTTCTATAGAAAAGTTAAGTTATCGATAACTTTTCTATAGAAAAGTTAAGTTATCGATAACTTTTCTATAGAAAAGTTAAGTTATCGATAACTTTTCTATAGAAAAGTTAAGTTATCGATAACTTTTCTATAGAAAAGTTAAGTTATCGATAACTTTTCTATAGAAAAGTTAAGTTATCGATAACTTTTCTATAGAAAAGTTAAGTTATCGATAACTTTTCTATAGAAAAGTTAAGTTATCGATAACTTTTCTATAGAAAAGTTAAGTTATCGATAAATTTTCTATAGAAAAGTTAAGTTATCGATAACTTTTCTATAGAGAAGTTTAGTTATCGATAACTTTTCTATAGAAAAGTTAAGTTATCGATAACTTTTCTATAGAAAAGTTAAGTTATCGATAACTTTTCTATAGAAAAGTTAAGTTATCGATAACTTTTCTATAGAAAAGTTAAGTTATCGATAACTTTACTAAAGAAAAGTTAAGTTATCGATAACTTTACTATAGAAAAGTTAAGTTATCGATAACTTTACTATAGAAAAGTTAAGTTATCGATAATTTTTCTATAGAAAAGTTCACTTTTAATTATAATTAAAGTTAAAAAAAAATTCTTTAAAAAAATTTATTTCCTAATTTTTGAATTATTATTCTGGTTGAATAATCAAAACAACAAACAAAATTTATTTTTAGAATTAAATATTTTTTGAAGGAAGAAAAAGAGGAGAGAAAAAAGAAAGAACTTGTTTTTGTTCTTGTTAAGTGTTTGACAAACATGACAAATAAATTCCCTCCTCTAGTGTCAAAAAGAAAAAGAGAGATTTGAATAATTAATGTCTTTTTTCTTTATTTTTGGATTTTTGTAATGAATAAATAATAAAATATTAAAAGATTAAAAGATTAATGATCGATCGATTCTATTGAAGAGAAAGATAATAAGAGTTGTTTATAAAATAAGAAGTTTTCAGGGGAAAATATTACAGATTTATTGGTTTTTTAGTACAGTAAAAGAGACTTTTAAATAAGGAGTGAGATCGAAAATTTTTAAATTTTAAAAATTTATAGGTTTTAAAAGGAATAATAGGAAATTTCTGAGAACTATAACAAATACTCAGACCAAATTTCATTGCGTTGTGTCAATTATTGTGGATGTGAGTGTGCCAAGGACAGACAGACCAATAGATGGACACACACAGCTAAATCGACTCATGTTTTGATATGATGCAAGAATATATATATTATGGGATCTTTGATCATTCCTTCTTAACGTTACACACGTAAGACAAAGTAAATATACACTCTTCACTACTTGTGGTGCTGGCGGATTAAATGTTTTAATTAAAATTTTGTGTTAAGAAATTTTCAATCTCAGTCCTTGTTAAAAAAAACACATGAAAATTATTCAAAACTAACCTTTTTAATAAAGAGAAAAATTCTTTAAATTAATGAATGAAGAGAAGTAAAACCCTGTGGAAGGTGGAAACAAGATCAGCGATCTACAGCAGCTGTTTATTTGATGATTTGGTGATTGTTTTTGAAAAAATCCAAAGGGCAGATTTAAAAAAAATTTTATTAAATATTTATAGAATTTTTTTATTTATTTAAAATTTTTATTAAATTTATAACATTTTTAAATGATTTTTTTGCTTTTTTCCCTCGATGACTTTTTTATTAATACAAAAAAATTCTTTTTGATTTCAAATGTTATTGTATTTTATATTTTATTTGATTATTTATATATTGTTATTGTTGTTGTTGTTTTTTTCTATTTATTTATTAATATTATTCTTTTGCTATTTTTTGTTGTTGTTATATTTTATTTTAATTTTTTTATTAAACTTCTATGCTAATTGAATTGAAAAGAAGAAAAAAAACATGGTTTATTAATGTTGTTTTTGTTATTAATTTATTTATTAGATGTGTATTTGTATACAATCTAACACTCTCACACTCACACTCTCACAAAGAAATTTATGCGAATTAAAAACACACTTATATTTTATTTTATTTGTGTTCGTTTGTTCAGGTATCACGAAATCATTGCGTGTCAAAACGATTAATTTTTATTAAAAAAAACTTACTGAAACACTCTCTCTCTCTCTCTCTGTCTTCATCATTCCTTCACTCATCATTTACTTCTCCCTTCTCCTCTCTCTATCAGTATTAAGTACAACAAAACATTTAAACACTCTTTAAATAATAAAATAAAATAAAATAATTCATTCACTTAACTTCTCCACTCACTTTTAAACACTCTCGTACTTAACACCAACAACTTATTTAAATCAAAGCAAAAGCAACAACAAAACAAGTAAAAATGTTTTGTTCAGCTACGTCGAATCATAAATACCCACCACCACAAATACGTGTGAAGTTAATACGTTATATTTCGAACATACACACTCACAGACGTATACAATATAACGAAAATCCTTCGCTTGAACTAAGAGGTCACTGCATATATCGCTCTATATCTTTTAACATACTAAACCGATTTCATTCTAATTGTGTATGTGAGCGTGCCAAAAACAGACAGACAAACGGACATAGATAAATCGACTCAGATTTTGACTTAATACACGAATATATATACATTTTGCAGTCTGAGATGTTTCCTCCTCAGCGTTACACACGAAATGACAAAGTTTATATACCCACTTCACGACTTGTGATGGTGTAGGGCAAGAAAAACTGCTCTTCACCTCAACTCAAAGGTAAAATTTATATAAATTCGTGTAAACATGTGTTCTTTTTTTAGAATTTTTAAATAAATTTTCAATAAAAAATTAATATAAATTAATTAAAATAAATTATAAAATTAAAACAAATTAAATTAATTAAATTTCATTAATTTTTCATCTCCCTTTTGACATTTGGAATTTTTTACTTCAAAAAAAAATCGAAAATATTTTATAATTATTGAAACAGGAAAATCGAAATTAATTTCAATTTATTTATTTATTCTTAGTTGCTGCTGTTGTTGTTAATTGAGTTTTTGTTGTTGTACAGTGTTAATAATTATTATTAATAAATAATTAATTTGCTTTGACATCAATTTTCGTTTAATAATGAACTTTTTTAAAAAAAATTAATAAAATAATTATTAATATGGAATATATAGCGATAATTTGAATAATCTAAAGATCGAAAGATCATGAATTTGTTATAAAGAGATCCTGACATTCTGTATAAAAGCAAACTAAAGATCTTAAGTTTTTGCTGATCATGAATTTTGATCTTAAGATCAATTTTTTATAAAGAAATCTAAAGCTGATGAACAAACTAAAGATCATTATGTTCCAAAAAGAAAATTTCTTGTTCATAATTTTATAAACAAGAGATCATGAGGAAAATTTCACGATCAAAAGATCATAAATTTTCGATAAAAAAAATTTAATAATTTTTAATAAAAATTTTCTTTGTAAAAAAACTTTTGTTCCTCATTATCCATAAAAAGATATATTCATGATCATTAGTTGATCACAAATTTTGATATAGAGATCATGCTATTACTAATAGGGAAATCTAAAGAAAAAAATTGCATAAACTAATAATCATAAAGTTTTCTACAGATCATGACTTTTTGAGAAAAAAAAATCATGATCTTGTGATCATAAAAAACTTCTTGATCAAAAGATCATGAACGTTATTTTGTTAAAAAATGATCTTTATAAAAAAACTCTTGGCTCTCATTATCCAGAAAAAAATTCATGATCAATGGCAGATCACAAATTTTGATATAGAGATCATAATATTACTAATAGGGAAATCTAAAGATCATGACTTTTTCTATAAAGAAAATTTGCATAAACTAAAGATCATAAAATTTTCACCAGAAAAGTGTCATGATCTTGAATTTTTATCTAGAGATCATGAATTTTTGAAAAAGAAAATTTCATAATCTTATGATCATAAAAAAACTTCATGATTAAGAGATCATGAACGTTATTTTGATTAAAAATTATCGTCATAGAAAATTCTTGGCTCTGATTATCCAGAAAAAGAAAATTTCATGATCATAAGCGGATCAATAGTATTGATATAAAGATCAAGGAATTTTTTATAGAAAAATTTAAAAATCATGACTTTTTCTATAAAGAAAATTGCATAAACTAAAGATCATAAAGTTTTCATCAGAAAAGTGTCATGATCATGATATTTTCAAAGAAGATATTTTTATGGTCAGAATTTTTTCTATAAAGAAAACTTCATGATCAAAAGATCAACAACAAAAATTGTACTTTTTTTGTAGAAATAGAAAGTTATAACTTTTCTGTAGAAATAGTAAAGTTAGCGATAACTTTTCTATGAAACAGAACAAATTCTCCATATTTTTTTATAGAAAGTTTGTGTTAATTAATTTTTCTATTGAAAATTTATCGGGAAATTATTTTTTATAAATTTTTTTTTTCATTTAATTTTTTTTTTCTAATTTTTTTTTAAGTTTTTTAAATCACTGATAATTTTAATAATTTTTATTTTGCGATAATCCACACGACATTCATAATAAAATATCAAATAAAAAAAGAAACCTTGAATTAAACAAATAAAAAATTTCGAAAAAGAAACTTTGCAATAACTTTTTTGTTGGTTTTTGAAATAAATTTTTGCTTTTTCAAATAATTTAAAGCAGAGCAAAGTATGGAAAAAAACTCGGAGCAAAATCTCTATTTTCAAATGATTTTTATTTTTACTCTTCTTTGAGGAGATTAAAAAAAATGAAACTCTTTTTTTCCGATTTCAATTTTAATCTTTATTTTTCGATTTTGCTGTGTAGAAAATCGGAGAAAATTCTTCTTCTTTTAGCGAAGAGTAAAAAAGACGTTGTTTTGTTTTTTAATCCTCAAAAATTGCGATATGTGTCACACAAAAAAATTATTATCGCAATAAAACTTATTGTTGTTGTTCAATATAATTTATGCGAATAATTAATTTTAAAATTCTTTTGATTTTAATCTTTTTTAATTTTTATCATTTTTTTCGAATTAAACTCTTCTTCAAAGAGCGATAAAAAATAAAGTTTTTTTTTATTCTTCAAAAAATACGATCGTTTGAAGTATAAAAAAGTGTCAAAAACCGTAATTTGTTAAAAACATTCAAATGAAATTAAAATTAATTTCAATGAATAAAATTAAAAAAAAATAATAATAATAATTTCATGCAAAAACGAAGTCAAATCCTCCATTTTTTTCTTCTTTTTTCCTTCATTTTTTCCGTTTAATTTAATTAAAAGTGTTTTATTTTATTGTTGTTAATTAATTAAACAGCTGGTTTTAATTAAATAACAATATTATTGTTGTTTTAACAACAACAACAACAAATTTGGATTCATATGGTGAGAAATGGTGTTATTTGGTTGTGGTGATGACATGTTTTTTCATAACGAACACACACACACACAGAGTTAATGAAAAAAAGAAGATGGTAAGAAAGAGCAAAATGTTTGTAGTGACTGTTTAAATAAGAGAGAGAATGAGTGGAGAAAAGAAAGAGTTGTAGTGGGGCAGAGTGTTGACCGTTACAATTTGATTTGTTTTTATTTTAATTTCTGTTTTTTTTTGTTATACAAAGAAGAGTTTTTTTTAAAAAATAAATTTTATTATTTTTATTTAGTTCTTGTTTTTTCTTATTATTGTTTTTGTTGTGTATTTCTTTTAAATACCTCTTACGCATACACAAACACTTATTTAAAGTCATTAATAAAAAAAATTAAAAAAAATAGGGGGAGACAAAAATTTTGTTTTATTTTTGTTGTTGTTTCTTTTTAATACCCTCCATTAAGTAATACGCAAGTGGTGTATTAACTTTGTCATTTCGTGTGTAACGCTTAAAGGAATCATATATGTTCTTGCAACAAATCCTAAATCTTAGTCAATTTGGCTATATCCGTCTGTCTGCCTCGGTGTCTGATAGCTAAATGAAATTTAGCCAGAGACCTGAAAAGCTTCCTATTTAAACCAGCAAATCGGTTTAATATATACAAAGATATGGACTAATATCTGAGGCAATTTCTAAGTTTAAACAAAGATCTTTTCGTAAAATACAAATTAGAATGAAATTGTATCATAACATGAAGTTGTATGTACTTCACTACCATACTAAAAACTTAATAAAATCGGTTCAGTAGCAAAAAAGGAGTTATAGCCAAAAATATAATACATTTTTTGACTCATTATAAGTGTTATAAAATTATTAAATTTACATCTGTATATGTATGTGTGAGTGTTTATATACGAAACATAATGTATTACTTCACATACATTTACGATGGAGGGTATTGATGATTCGGCATAGCCGAATATAGCATTCTTACTGGTTTTTTTTTTTAAATATTGTTGTTGTGTTAATTTGGTTATATTTTATTATTATTGTTGTATTTGTTGTTATTCTTTTTTTCTGTTGTATATTATTGTTGTATTGTTTTTTTGTATTCAATATGTAAATAAATTATGTAAATTATTTTTAAGGTTTTAAATAAAATTTTATTTTAGTTGTTGTTTTTTGTAGTTTTTTTTTTAATCTTAAAAAATCAAAAATTTAAAAACAAATTGTTGTTGTACTTTTTAACACTTTAAACTGGTTCGAGTTTTAAACAAAACAAAAAAACAAATAAAGAAACCAGCTTTAACCAAAATTTTATAACGTTTTTATGATAATTTAACTTAATCTTCACTTTTTTAAAATTAAAAAAAAAATAATAAATAAAATTTTTCCTTTTTATAATTTATTTAAAATTTTCTTATTATTATTTTTTTATTTATTTTAATTCTTTTCAAATTTAAAAATTTTTTTTTTTTTATTTAAAACTTTTTGATTTTTTTTCATTATTCAAATTTATTTTAAAAATTTTTCAATTTCTTATTTCATATTTAAAAAAATTATTTAATTTTTTTTTTCAATCACATTTTTTTCTTCTAAAAATTCACAAACATATGTTTTTTTGCAATAAAAAACACTTTAAATTTAATTTTCTTTAATTTCTTACTTTTTCTATTGTAACAATTTTATTTAAAGCGGTTTTTCCAAAATTTCTTTCTTTTCTAATTTAAAAATTAAATTTCCGTTAATTTAATCTATAAATAATTTTTCTTCACATTCACATTTTTTTCAAGTCTTTTTTCTTCTAAAAATTTTCTTTTAAATTTCATTTAATAAGTTTTAGTCTTTTTCTCAAAAATAATTTTTTTCCGTTTTATAAGAAAATAACGTTCTTGACCGTTGATAAAATTTTTACAATAATCATACGTCCCACTATCCAAATCATTCAAAACGGCCATTTATTAAACTTTACTCTCATTCCTCTCGTCATCTCTCTCTCTCTCTCTTTTACTTAATCACATTTTTATTTCTTAAAAAAAAGCTTTTTTTCTTTGTTTTTTTTTCATGTTCTCTTTTTTTCAATCTCCCTCTCTCTCTCACTCTCTCTCTCTCTTCATAAATTTCATCTCTGTTTATTTATATTTTAATTCTTTTATACAACAACATCTCTTTATTATTATTTACTATTTCGGTTCCAGTTTCCAGTATTTTATTGTTATTTTGTTGTTGTTGTTCTCACACTTCAAATATTTCTTTGTCTTCTTTAGTTTTGTTCTTTTAGTTTATTTAAAAAAAATATACAACAACAAAAACATCAAAATAAAAAAAATAAAAAAAACTCATAAATTAAAAACTAAAATAAAGCAAAGCTCAGCTGTTTTAGAGTGTGCGCTATTTTGAACGAGGGTGGGAGTCAACATTTAGGAAAATACAATTATTTAAATATCCCACAATCTCAAAGTAAACTTATGAAAAAATACCGATAACTCTACTTTTCTATAAAGAAAATAGTAAAAATGTTCAATTTTTCAAAGAAAAATATCGATAACTTTATTATTCCAAATAAAACTTATCGATAACTAATATTATTCTAAAGATAACATATCAATAATTATATTATTTTATAATTTTTCTATAGAGAAAAAGTATTTTTTTTTCTATACAGAAAAATAATGATCTATAGAGAACATGACTTTTTCTATAGAGGAAAGATGTTTAATGATCTACAGAGATCGTAAATTATTCTATGGAGAAAAAAAAGGGTTCATGATCATGAATTTTTCTATAGAGAGAAAAAAGTGTTCATGATCATGAATTTTTCTATAGAGAGAAAAAAGTGTTCATGATCATGAATTTTTCTTATAGAGAAAAAAGTGTTCATGATCATGAATTTTTCTATAGAGAGAAAAAAGTGTTCATGATCATGAATTTTTCTATAGAGGAGAAAAAAGTGTTCATGATCATGAATTTTTCTATAGAGAGAAAAAAGTGTTCATGATCATGAATTTTTCTATAGAGAGAAAAAGTGTTTCATGATCATGAATTTTTCTATAGAGAGAAAAAAGTGTTCATGATCATGAATTTTTCTATAGAGAGAAAAAAGTGTTCATGATCATGAATTTTTCTATAGAGAGAAAAAAAGTGTTCACATGAATTTGGATAGAATTTCATGATTTTTTCTATAGAGAGAGAAAAGTGTTCATGATCATGAATTTTTCTATAGAGAGAAAAAAGTGTTCATGAATCATGATTTTTTTTCTATAGAAGAAAAAAAAGTGTTCATGATCAAAAACAGAATTTCATTTTTCTATAGAGAGAAAAAGTGTTCATGATCATGAATTTTTCTATACAGATGTTTCGATTTTTTCTATAGAGAGAAAAAGTGTTCATGATCATGAATTTTTCTATAGAGAGAAAAAAGTGTTCATGATCAT